>JAUJYV010001172.1:0-20801 GCA_033995625.1 Ophyiulus pilosus
AAGTTGGTCAGGGAAATTTGCTTTCAAACCTGGAAAAGTCAGGGAAGTTGAAAAATTTATTTGTGGGGGTACCCTGACCAGTACATTAACAGTAGTCCATTTTGAACATGAAGCTTTTGGATATTAACAAGTCCTTTTTCAGATGTCCAAGAGTTGGTCAAGAACTGTGTCGTATTGCAAGAGCTCGACCTCAGTGATGCGATTAACCTCACGCACACATCCATAGTGAGAATCATCGGGTATGCGATGAAGCTGAAAAGTTTGGCCTTAACGCGGTGTTATTCCATTTCTAAAGAGAGCTTCAAGTAGGTGCCCTTTCCAATTAAATTAATGAGACCCTAAGCTTCCCGGGAGCAATACTGAATGTTTTTCTTAATATCCGATCTTACAGGACCTTGTGTGAATGCCCCAAACTGCAACACCTGCAAATTTTTGGACTTTTCACCAGTGCCGAAATGAGTGTCGTCCAAACCGCGTTAAAAGACATTGTCATCAACAAAAAACCATTCTCGGACATTGCCAGACCCACGATTGGAATTTCAGTAACTAGCATATGGGGCCTTAGAGTACGTGACTGATGCATTTACTCTGTGCGCGTAATGTGCCTATGTACGTCATTCTACTGTCTGTGTTACATGTACAATGGTTTTTGCTTACCACCGACAAAAACCCGTGCACCTTGTCATGAATTCTGCCTTTATAATTAATATTGGATCAATCAATTATATAATGTGTTTTGTGTTAATTACATGCTTTATGTCAGTTAATTTTGAATATTTACATTTTAGCCTGTGTATGTGATAATGTCCACAAAACGTTTTTGCATTTTTTAAGAACATTTCCAATCACTCTAATTTTATAATTTGCTAATGATGTTAATGCAAAAAACAACAACAACAAAAAAAAAGGAATTGCATTAGAAAGCAAGTAAAAATGATTTGTTACGCGAGCAGAGTTAAATATCCGAATGTCGTTTATTAATAAAGGTCTTGATTAAGAATTTCACAACTCACGTTATTCAGCTGCTTGCTTGCTTTTTCCATACTTCTGCTTCTGCCTCCATTTCTTCGGATTGATTGCATATGATGTTAACCTAGTATCTTGGACTACGGTTTCTGTATCCATCTTGGCCCATTTGGAACTACTTCCATGATCACGACGAGACCGTTTTCTTTTTTTACTGCTCGTGGTATCCTGCCCAACGGATGTTTTGTTATCTGGTGTCTGTCCAGCAGATTTTTTCTTATCTGATTTCTGTTCAGCAGATTTCTTATCTGGTGTCTGTTCAGCCGATTTTTTGTTATCTGGTGTCTGTTTAGCAGATTTTTTGCTACTTTTGGGTCCTTTGAAATTTACAGTCCCGGCATTAGCTGCTTCAGAGAATTGAAACCCGTTGGGTTCTTCCGATTCGTCACCTTCCTCCCTGGAATATAATAATGCAAAATGTCAGTGACGAATACTTCAATCAGTAAATCTCCGCTGGGATTCCGAAGCAAGTTTTTGCTTCAATGTCGTCACAACTTATGTGTGACGCTTTTTAAACTCGTGAAATTTGTCCGTGGTTTTGCATACGTACGTTTGGTAGACGCTCTTCAAGATCTTCATCTTTCTATTTATGTTTTTAGCATGCTTTTTATATGTCGTGATGTCGTACAATTCCTCCTCGTCTTTTCTAAGAAGTTGGAAAATGTTCATTTGAAGACTATTCTCTTATTGTTAAGCAAGCAACATGTTATGTTAACTAGCATACCTATACTGGCACGCCTTCTTTAGCGAGCTCCACACATTTAACTCTTTGTCGTCAGCAGCTAGGACCTCATCCACGCTCAAACCAAAATCATTGGGTGCTACGTTCCGATACTTGAAACGGCATGGAAGATCCCCGATTATATCTTCGTAGTCCAATTTATAATACTCGTCAAAGTAATCTTCAAACTTTGCATTTTCTGAAAAGATAAAGGATTTGAAAAACTTGCTTCTGGTCTATTATTTTATATAAGAAAATTGTGGAGATATTGCTATATTTTATTTTGAATACAAAATGACCGTGGCCATCCCGTATTAGCCGAGTTTTCGGCTGTCATTGCAGACACGGTCCACATGAACTCAGATAATCAATTTTATCAATTTACGAGTACATTACATACATACAAGTGCTTTAGTCTTAAAAAAACCCAGCAAATTTTAAACTAATCATTTGAACATTCTGATAATTGTCAACAGCATTGCCCATTTTTGCAAATGTTGTTTGCTTGGTGATTTTAAATGTTGGAATATTTCTGCAACTAAGACTAAACACCAACCCCAGGGGATGAGCCTTCATCATCTACTTGGGAATTTTACCTACGAGGGGTCTTTAACGTGCAACAATCAATGCGGGACTTCGGTTTAAACTCTCATCCTAAAGAGTGAAATAATTCCACTTAGGGAATTATTTCCATCCATAAAAAATTCCCACCGACCTCGACCGGGGATTGAACCCCGCATCTTCAGATCGAGAGGCAAGCACGTAACCCACTCTACCACCGGCGTCGGCCCATTTTTTTTTATTATTTTAAAAAAATAAGGATTAATTTTGTAAATATATAAATACTCAATTATGATTTAAAAAAGTGTTAATAGTATTTTTTTTAAGCTTCTAGAAACCTTAACCAATCAACCTCTGGTCCTAACTAGTGTTTCTACTAACAGAAAATAAGTATAAATAAGTAACGAACCAGGATCGAACATAGGTTTCTTTTTCCGCAAAGCACTGCGGAAATCGCCACGCTTTTTCTTCTTCTTCCCGAGTTTATCCTTCTTTACGTGTTCTTTTGAAGATGGGTCATAGTCACAATCCATCTGAAATATTAAAATGTGAATGTAGAGAGGCGTTTCTGAAATACCGCACTCGAGTGAAACAACAATTGCCTACCACAAAGTCGGGATCTTCGCAATGAAGTCCTGTCTCCTTTCCATTGTTGCCGTCCCATTCATCCCAATTGTCAACTTGAAGGTCTGCATCGTTTAAAAAAAAATTGAATACCACCAACGCTTTTCTTTAAAGATTCCTTTTAACTAATATTAAATCTTGCTTACCATCCTCTTCGAATGGCAGTTGTGGTTCCTCAACCTCCTCTTCGTCATAATATTCATCATCAAAGATCTGTTTCATTCTCTTATCGTGTTCTTCTGGGTTGAAGTCCTCGTTTAGGTCACAGTCGCCAAAATCAACCTTGGTGTCACCAGTGATCTTTTTGATTTTTTCCAACTTCTCCGAGATCTCTGCTCGTTTTAAGGCTTTCAGCCGTTTTAACTCATTTAGCTTTAGCTGTTTTTCCTATAATGCAAGTAAAACAGAATTACCCGTATTATTTATTAATTTTAAGTAACTTTTAATCCAGTATAAGAATATTGTAAATAAACACAACAAAGTTTTTCCCACCAACCTTTTCTTTTCTAGTCTTGATTTCCGTGCGTTTCTCGCTTCTTTTGTTATCTTTTACACGGTACGACTTTAGCATCGTGCGCGGGTACCTTTGAATCTAAGCGACATGTTGGGGGGAAAAAAAAAATCAGTGGCAGTCTTAATATAAAGCAAGTGCGGAGCGTAAAATGTACACTTACGAAATTCTGATCAGGTTCTTCGAATCTAAAATCATACTTCTGTTCGAAATCCTCTTGTTGCTCGTTGAATGACTCTGCTTCAGATGCTTTATCTTCGTCAGACGGGGCAATTATCTCCTCGTAAGTTGGCACCCGCTTCTTGTTATCCTCGTCAATGTGTTTGTGCTGGAGGATAAAGTCACGCAAAAATGCTTCGCCATCATCGAGTTCCTCGGGCCAAACTTTTTTCTAGAATACATTGAAATCGAGTTTAACAAACGTTTCTAAACAGCCGCACAACTCGGAGAAATGCAAGTTATGTTTACAATCTCGCTTTTGGCTTCTTTGTCAGCCAATAACCCATTCTGCTTTTTTGGCGACGCTTCGCTGGACTTCTTTTTGAAACCGGTAAAAAAGTCGCCGTCATCGTCGGAATCTTCCATAGCTGATTTAAAGCTAAAAAACAAATAAATAATTGCTTTGTTTTAAATGCACTTCACAACAAAATTCTACAAAGCAATAAAAATGTCCAAGTTAGGTTAAACGCCCATGTTCAATTATACAAGGTAAGATCGGAAAATTCGGTGAATGGTCCAAGTCTGGAAATTTGACGCAAACGAAAAACGTGTTGGCATGCAAATTGGGCGTTGACATGTAAGCTAAAAGAATGTGTGACATGCGCAGACATTTCGCGAAGTTTGTGGGTTATTTAGCAGTTGTCAACAGACCTTGTCAATTCGTGTCGTTAAGGTACAAAATGAAGCAGAGAGTAAACATGAAATTTCACAACTGTCATGCAATCGTTTTTCTTTTCATTTATGTGAAGTATGCTTGTAATTCACATGAATTTACTATCTACTTCACATAAATGAACAGAAAAACGATTGCATGACACTTATGAAATTTCATGTTGACTCTCTGCTCCCTTTTGTACCTTAATGACACGAATTGACAAGGTCTGCTGACAACTGCGAAATGACCCGGAAACTTCACGAAATGTCTGTGCATGTCACACATTCTTTTAGCTTACATGTCAACGCTCAATCTGCATGCCGACACGTTTCTCGTTTGCGTCAAATTTCCACACTTGGACCATTCACTGAACTTTCCGGTCTTACCTTGTATCACGCTACGATAACCAAAACTTCGACATTGCCAAAATAACATGCACAATCATCCGAGTATCGACCAACCTGTTCTTTAATTCATTTTGCTCTTCCACATAAGTCTTTTGTCTTTTCATTGTTATGCTACGCTCTTCTTCTTCAATTGGTTTACTTAAGGATAAGAAGAAAAAAAATTATAAACATTATTTCATCAAAACTGCAACATTCGAGCAAATATCAAAAACTGGAAAACGATGTAAGCACACACCCGTTAAGGCTCAGCAAGACTTCCCGTTCGTAATCATGTAAATACATGGGCTTATCACTGCTTTTCTGATCAGATTTTCTTTGCAACGAGATCTTTTCATCGGCTATTCATTTGAAACAACAAAAAAACAGAGTTCAACATTGTTAATAATTACCAGTTCGTTCGACACAAGTAAGTTAAATCGAAATTTAAATTGCTGTGAATACGTACAGAAAAATTTGTGTTCCTTGTTATATATGCTGGAATCCTTTTTACGGAGGCAGGCTAATGCATGGATGAATTTTTTGTCAAAATCTGGCGGCAATCTCTGGTAAAAAAATTTAAAGTTGGTAAATATGTTAAATTTGCGGCATGTCTGGGTCGATTATGAAGATGCTAATTAATGTTTCACTCTCTAAGTGTCTGCGTAGTTTATCTGCAATAGAGCAGCCATAAGCGTATTTGCATGACGTAGGACGTTTTGACAGGAGCGCATTTGTAAGCTATGCTTTTGAAAATATCATTTTCGAAACAGGTTTAGGTGTTCCATGTTTTCTACGGTGTGTGCCAGGTTTTATACACTTCACCAATCAAGTTATTCACCCACACGCGGTGGGGATGTGGGGATAATTTTTGGGTGATTATAATCATAATCATTAGAGTTTGAGCCATCCAACTTTAACGAAACGATAATGATAACATTAGCAAGAAACTGCGTGAGAAGCTCGGAATGGCATTTGGAATGCCGTGCTTTGCATAGGGTAGTCCTTGACATTCCGGGCCGCCAGCGCTGTTTCTCGTTATCGTTTCGTTAACGTTGAATGGTTCAAACTCTCTATTAACAGGGACAATACTTGAGATGAGCCAAAGTAGCAAATGCGTATTTAGGATTGCCATTTCAAAAACTGACATTTCCATTCA
Source organism: Ophyiulus pilosus (assembly GCA_033995625.1). NCBI lineage: Eukaryota > Metazoa > Arthropoda > Diplopoda > Julida > Julidae > Ophyiulus > Ophyiulus pilosus. The sequence continues at coordinate 5,860 of JAUJYV010001172.1, forward strand.
TTTACTATAACAACCAGGATACTTGTTTTTCAAATATTGTCATTCTATTTTAGCTGTGATTAGCCCAATAATAAAAGAAACCAGATTGTCTTACGTCTCCATCTTCATCTTCTTCCTCGCTGGTCGAAGAATCTTGCAATTCATCTCCGTCCTTCCCATAACGATCTATCACTATCGAAAGAAGAAGCAACCGTTAATACAACTTCAATAATTTATTATTAAGACACAACTGTTTATAATCTAGCCAAATTAGAACACTGTTCCATACGTTTTTGGCGCTCTTCCCCTCTTTTCCAATGCTCGTACTTCTTGGCGTAACTATCATTCACTTTTAAAGTGATGTCTTCGGCCTCATCATCGTCCTCGAAGAGCTTATTCTTTTTCTGATTATCCATCTTTAAATTACTGAAGTTTTTTCCAGGTTTACCTTGGAATTTGTCGTTTTTCTTAGACATTCGTTGTTGACGGGCGCTACACGTGGAAGAAGCCATTTTGAAAGAACTTTCCAGTGAATATATTCTATACAAAAATAACTTCTACAAAGTAGTATTGCGCATGCGTAAAACTGCGTCTTCAACCAGTTATTTCGCATGGTATACCGGAAGTGGAATCTATTTCACAGGTAACATTTTTATCCAGTGTGACCAAAGTTAGAAAGTATATTCCAAGCCTACATAATTATTGAAATTAGAAAAAAAAATGACTTAAGTTCTAATAAGACCTGTTTCTACCGTAACGAGTAAATAAACATATACGAGGTGTGTAAATTAAGTAATGAGATTGACAACATAACGTTCAATCTTGCAACAATGGGCATGCTTGATTTGGAAGGGCGGCAAATGAACATGTGACACGCCTTCAGTACGAGTTTGAACTTGTTTCATTTGGTTGTCCCTAGCGATTTTTTCCATGAAGCAGTTTTTCCTAGTGCATTCTAAAAATGAATGACATCAATTTCGAGCAACGGTGTGCTATCAAGTTTTGCTTCAGACTTGGGCACAATGCAACAGAAATTTTTGCAAAACTTAAACTGGCCTACGGAGACAGTGTTTTGTCAAGGGCCCAGGTTTTTCGGTGGTTTAAGGCATTTTCAGAAGGAAGAGAGTCGATTGAAGATGAACCACGCAGTGGAAGGCCTTCATCTTCAAGAACCGATGAAAATGTCGACAGAATCCGGGATCTTGTGCGTTCAGATCGTCAGTTAACAGTTAGAATGATCGCGGAAGAGTTGAATTTGACTCACACCACCGTTCATCAGATTTTGACAAATGAATTGGGGATGAGAAAAATCTGTGCAGAAATGGTTCCAAAAAATCTTTCGCAGGACCAAAAGGACATCAGGAGGGAAAAGTGCCTTGAGTTTCTAGAATCGATTGAAAATGATCCCCATTTTCTGGAACGTGTCATTACTGGTGGCGAGTCTTGGGTGTTTGAGTACGACCCGGAAACCAAGCGCCAGAGCATGGAGTGGCACACTTCAACCTCACCAAGGCTCAAAAAAGCAAGAATGAGCAAGTCGAAGATCAAATGCATGCTGATTAGCTTTTTTGATAGCCAGGGAATCGTCCACAAAGAGTTTGTGCCTCAAGGCCAAACAGTCAATGAACACTTTTACCTAGAGGTTCTTAAAAAACTTCGAAAAAGGGTCATGCGCGTGAGACCAAACATCAACAACTGGGTATTGCATCACGACAATGCACCTTGTTACACGGCAATTTTAATAAGAGAATTTTTGGCCAGCAAAAACATACCTGTGGCTCCTCAGCCTCCTTATTCGCCTGACTTGAGTCCTTGTGACTTTTTCCTCTTCCCGAGATTAAAAAATCACCTTGAGGGACGTCATTTTGGGACTCTCGGAAACATTCAAACGGCTGTAACTGACCAGTTGAAGGCTATTCCAGTATCAGAGTTTCAGCACTGCTATGAGGATTGGAAGAACCGTCTCCAGTGCTGTGTGGCTTCCCTAGGAAGTTATTTTGAGGGAGACAATATTGAATTGTAATTCTATTCGAATAAAACATTTTTAAAAAATCAGTCTCATTACTTAATTTACATACTAAATTAACATATTGTGAATGGCAACTAACCCTTCCGTATGTACATTCGTTTACAGAGGGCTTAATTACGGCTTGGTTAATGATAACTACCAATTATAGCTTAGATTCAATGTTGAACCCAAAAGATTTTTCCAAAGTATTTGAAAAAATATACTTTTTCTGTTTATTTGAATCGGATATTTTTAAATAACGGAAATTTCCCGATGCAAACCAGAAATTTCAGCATCAACTCGAGTTTAACATGTGTTCCAAGCATAATTCTCGACTTTTACAAAGGTGCTAAATCCAAGTCGGCCATTTTGATATTAGTTTTTGGAAAAAAAAATTTAGGAATCACGTTTTTATATCAGCAAATCTAAGAATCAGTCTGCACTAGAATACAAACTAATCTTTAAAAAATAAACTCTCTAAACCATTTTAAGCATAGCAAATGAATACACTTTATTTAATTAAAGTATATAATTCAAAATTGAACTTGGGAGTTATCATAAGAAAACGACAATCGTTCGAAATTTGAAAAAAACTAATTTGAATTGAAACAAATGCGCAACTTGTTTCCCGTGCGACTAGGGAGTGCGTACGTGGCATCGTGGGCATTGCTTGAAAGTTTTAACCTGGATTTTTCCTATATTTTTACACTACGAACAAGGTTTACGATACTCGCTAACTAACAATGCTGGTTAAGAAAAACTAAGGACATCCTCTTTATCTCAGTAATAATTCACTCTGGCAAGCTTTTCACTGTCAGTTTTTTCTCCAACTTTGCACAAATATATATAGATTTATAATAGATTATAAGGAAACAACATAGTTCAAACATCTATCTCCCGGCATGAATATGCAGGGAGTTTGGTGAGGGACACAAGTCCTCAAAATTCTCAGAGAGGATGTTCCTAGTTAGTCATAAACGCATAATAACAACAAAAGATAAAAAAAAACGAGGCGATTAAAGTACGAGTACATGTTCCGATTGGAAAACTTCATCTTGGCGTCTCCTGCCAGTCAAATTAATGTACAATTAACTCAGTTAAATTAGAGCGTGATGATGGGCTGCCGGTTAAATTTAACCATTATCAAACTATGTCGAATGAATTCATTTTAAATGATTTCTCTAGCAAACTCCAGACATCCGTCAACCGCACACTATCTCAGACTAACGTGATCGTGGCTTGTATTAATATACAGAAATTAATTTTCTCCAACAACTATTTTTAATTAATAGTTTGGTGGCCTATTACATAGATCCACATACTAGTGATTCCCATTGCTGTATATCAATACAACCTTAATTAATGAGCGTTCATAATGGATTTCACTCAATGAGACTTGTTTATGAAGTTCGTGTTAAGTTGCAAAAGTAAGGCCAATTTCGTGCTAACTTGCAGACATCCTATTTCCCTTTCCTGCATTACTCGATTTTTTTAAACGCAAGCATCCTTTTTTCTATCAACATGTGTTCTACGGAAATTCCGAACACCCAAAACAACACAACATGTTGGTAGTGGCAATTACGGATTGAACAAAAATAGTGCATATAAGAATAAAAAATGCTTAGGGCATTTCAAGAGCTCATTTCTTATTACACTGGCAAAAAATGTTTTACAAATAAAAAAGTGTACTGAAGTTAGTCACAATCTCAGTGTTGCCAGCCACAGCATCAAACTTAATTTTTTACAACCAGGTTGCTATGTTTTGCAAAACTTGAGCTAATACCTAGTAGTTTGCAATCACCTTTCAGATCATCCGGCCAGGTAAATTGGGTTCTGAATCTTAGACACTAGACCCATGACCGACGGATGTCCATCAAAATGTCAGTGCCAGTCACCGAGAAGATTTGGTATTTTCGAATTAGAAAGTCACGTAGAACAGTTTTGAATAACCAATCCACTTTCTGTATCCAAATACAGTAGACTCCTGATTACACATGTATAAAATTTTGACTGGGACCCCCCTACTTAAAAATCATGCAGGCCAAATGATAGAATTAAATAATAATTAAAAGTTTATTCCAAATCAACATCTTGGGGGAAAAAAGAAGCTAAGATTGTCTAGAAAGTATGACTAGTTACCAAATCAAAATTTACATTTTGAAAATATTGCTCTTAAACTTAGCAGTATTTTTAAAAAATTATGAATTAATCAGGACAATTTAATAATCATGCAACAATAATCAGGAATCTACTGTATTACTAATTTGGATACCTTATGAACAAATGCAGATTGATAACGTTTAAATTACAATAATAAAATAATCATAATTTCAATTAAGAGGACAAATGTGTTGCAAAAAATAATTAATTACTAAATATTACTAAATTCGGATATCATTAAATTCAATCAATAACAGTTCACATGGTACCCTTAGAATGAGGTTACTATATAACCAGAATGTCGTTTTGTTCACCCTGTCTTATATTAGAGAGTTTGAGCCATCCAACATTAACAAAACGATAACGAGAGACAGTGCTGGCGGCCCGGAATGTCAAGGACTACCCTATGCAAAGCATGGCATTCCAATGCCATTCCGGGCTTCCTGTGCTGTTTCTCGTTAACATTGGATGGCTCAAACTCTCTAATAAGTCACTTTCGAAATATTTTGAGAGGTTCCCTGACATTTGTCATTAACAATCTTGAATCCATTAAAAACTTATTGTTTTTAATTATCTTAACAAAACAAAATAAATGCAAATGAAAGCTGGTTTATTGTATATTAATCAAATTTTCTTCATTTAATATTTCATCATAACATGCAATGCTAATTTGGTGTTCCCATGTGATTCAACTGCAGTATAAACGTGATTACGTTAAATAAAAATCAATTAAATATTAATAATGTTGAAAATTTGTCACAACCTGAGATATAAAATTTTTTGAAAAAACGGTAGTTTTCAAAGCGAGTTAAATTAAGTCAACATTCCGATTATAACAGGAACCACATTCGGTGAGCTTTTAGGCCCATGCCACTGTTGCATACTCAACCATATCTGGATTATGCACATGCCCCATGAAAACAATTTTTGAAAAAAAAAAAAAAAAAAAAAAATTGATTGACCAGAAACATACTGTAGGTTCTTCTTACATACTCCATATACGGCAACACATGCAACTGCGGTAAGGACCTAGACTCATTTAAATATTTTTTCCCCCAAACATTGAAAACAGAAAATGAAATTTTTATTCAAGATTGTTACTTCAAAGTGACATGTCTACCGAAAAAGTCCAAAAGTCTTTCTCGCTGCCTGACAATGGCATTCGGATAGCCGAAGTCGATCATTGATCTGATATCAAGGAATTCAGAGCCCGATAACTTAGGCCAGATAATTTGAAAAGCAACTGCAGGATGGTCGGCATTAAGATATTTTGTAAAACTTGGCAACAAGAGGAAATAATAAAGCTCTGGAAGCTGTGACTTCAAACCGGTGGCCTAAGGTAGTCTAAACAACCCGTTCATTTTATCAAAACCAGTTATTTGGTGAATTTCTGAAAATTTTTAAAACTAATTGGATGAAGCGATTCCCGATTAGTACTTGAAAAGTTTGACTGCTTACAGATTGATGTTCTCAAAACTTAGTTCTATTATATTTGAGAGGTTTAAAGTATGAGTTTCTCCGTCTAAACACCTGAACTGGGAGTTTCAAGTCCCAGTAGGTTTTTGATAGTTGATCGTGTTTCACATTGTCGAGTACCGTCTACCAGCACGTTATTATCCACTTTAGCTTCGCCCGTTTCAGGCAATTTCGTTCGATCCGAGTTGCCTGAAATAGGTAGCGCTAAACTGGATGACCGACGGGTGTTGACGATACCCAATTACAGCACGAGGCAGATGAGCACGTGATTCAGACGTAAAAGTGGCAGTAAACTGTTTGTACGAGCGATGGCTGTCTCATGGCTATCGTTAGCCGAGAAATCGTTACCAGCAATTAAAAAATTAACAAGCTGCTGGTTAACCAGTCCTGTTATCACCAACTGCTTTGACATTTTCGGCGTTGTGAGATTGTTTAGGGCAGCGTAGATCTGCTCAGTCTCGCCAAACTTAATTACATGCATTGATAGATAAAAACCATTGTTAGCAAAACATCCATTCGTTCATATAAAATTGTGACGAGTTTACGAGTATGAAATTTAGATGATTAACTATCACTGAAATGCCTAGTTTAAAAAAAAAAAACACAAAAATCTTCACCAGACAAATGTGTCGTATTAAAGGCTAATGGAAATGACAATAATCATTTCTCGTTTCATAGCCGTTAACAACAAGAAAAATATCAGAAATTTGTTAGGCACGAGCAGCGTCAAAAAACCATGACTGGGTTTGTCGAAGAAATACGAGTGTTGCCATTTTTTCAAGAAATTAGCCTTACGATCAAAGGTTAGGAAGAGAGCAATTGAGTACGTCAAAACTTCCCAATTATCTCGTTTGGATGTTGTTGTTGGAAAACGTGACAACATATTACACCAAAACATGAAATCTAAACAGTAATGTAGCCTTTCCGTGCTTACAACGATTAAACAATTGCTGATAACAGACTCCAAAAAAAAAAGGAGTTTCGTGCCCTGCATAAACTGATTCTCGACCATCAAGTCCACTGCCACTTTTAAATCCGTCCGCAGTACAATTTGAGTGCTAACACAAATGCCTACTGTTTGTTGGTACTTCCGTCGCTCCTAGGTTGCGAAAGTAGCCCACATTTATTAAGGCAACATCTAGAAAACCTCTCAGTCCTTGCCAATGCACTCCTTACTTTTGCGACATGGGCTCTCACGGAGAAACTAAGTTAGGGCTCGAGGAACAGAATGGCCATCACGGCTTGTAGCACACTGACATATATATTCCTCTCGTGCACACATCTCGATACTGTGACGAAAGTGGTGTCGTTCCCGCCCACGACAAAGTTTCCCAGTTGTTAAATATAAGTCAGAAAAAATGTCGGAAAAACAATTTGGGCTTGACAAAGAAAATATCCCCACGCGTTCATGCGGTAATCGCATAGCATGAACGCCTTATCATTTCGTCAGTCGATTACCCATCGCTTATATAAAGTAACCTGACCGAATTATTTCTGGTGTGTTCTCCGCTTTGCCTTCTTGATCGTCCGGCCGGCAGCCTTGTTTTGAATTTCGAACGGGTTGGTTGAGCTGAAAGGACAGAAAATGTCATCAACGGGAATAAAAACAGGCTCGATATGCGATTAAACGTGTGCAGCAAGGCGTGATTACAATGGAAATACAATTGATTCTCACCTAAGGGTGGACACAGGAGGAAAGTTTGTTGGAAAAGCAAATCCTGGCTGCTGCTGATTGGTTGGCGCCATCTGACCAAATGCAAATCCTTGATTGGAAGCTTGGGGTTCGGCATTAGGAATCTACATTTAAGATACCAGTAATTATTACCACCGCTTAATCTCTACCCAGCAATCGAAGCACTACCGCAACCTAATTAGCATCCTGATTTTGGCTTCCTCTAGTAGTGTTCTCCGGCACCTTTCTTCAAATCTGTGACAGTGCACTTTGCCTACAACCATGTCTCTCAAAATCTAGGGCAACTTGCCAAATATGCTAATCCACATTCTAATTTTGGCAGTCCGTAGCATTGTTCAAAAAGCGATAAAAAGCAATAGAGCAGATTCACCGGGCAACAACACAGTAGCAGGTTAAAGGGGCACGACGAGACAGTGGCCGGACTCCATATGTAGGGCCAAACGACAGGCAGGACCGTGGGAACTTTCGGTGTACGCTGATTATATCATAGTTAAAACAATTTGATGTTTTGGATTCATAACATGGAATGTAAATAAATAAATGTCACAAGTGGGTTGGAAACTTCTGGATTTAGTGTTAGTTGTGTGACAGTCCCAGCATGGATTGCAACTTCCAAACTTTTGGGACCGGGAAGCCTGTGGCTTTTTCGTGCCGTGACCCAGATTCGAACTGGGGTTATTGCAGTCACAACGATTACGGGCACAATCACCCCGTGGGTCATCCCAGTTCATCTCAGACCACCCCAGTCCCAAAACTTTGGCAGTCCGCAAACCATGCCGGGACTTTGATGCAACAAACACTTGTGAAATTTGTTTATTCACATCCACAATGCTACGAACCCAAAACATCAAAAGGTGAACAAAATGATTTGACAATGATGTAATCGCTGCACACCCAAATTTCTCACAATCCTCCCTGTGACAGATCTAATGAAAATTAAAACTTGCCTGGTTCCCGGAGAATTGAAACACGCCCGGTGCAGCTTGTGCTTGGCCGCCAAACTGGAAACTGGGTGTCACACCAAAGTTGAATCCTGCTGATGGTGCTGCGGGTGCAGGCGCCGGGTTGATAACCGGGGCTGGTTGTGCGGCGCCAAATACTCCGAAGCTCGGTGACGGGCTCGAACCAAAAACTGGACCGGATGGAGTCGATCCAAATGCAGGAAGTCCAGTTGATGGAGCTGCAGAACTGCCAAACGCCGGGATGCTACTGCCGGCATTGTTGTTGGAAGCGCCCTGGCCAGTGAAAGAGAAAGTTGACGTGTTTGTTGAAGAACCGAAAGCTGGCGCCGACGTGGTAAGGGGATTGGGGGTCCCAAAACTCAATGTTGGCTGAGATGGCTGAAACGATGTAGGCTGCTTAGACCCGAACATGGGTTGAGCATTCAGGGAACTGGGAGCGTTGAACGCCGGTAAAACGGGCGTTGGATTGGGTGCAGTGGTGCTCGCTCCAAATGTAAATGTGTTGCTGGCAACTGGCTTGTCCCCGCTGCTGCTCAGGGCACCAAACACTGGCGTTCTTGATGGTGTTGGCGCACTGCCAAAAGCGAAACCGGAACTGGGCGCCGCAGCAGCAGCCGTGTTGCCGGTTGAAGCGAAGGATCCGAAGGCGGGTAGCCCAGATGCTACAGAGGGCTTTTTGGCGGCGATGCTTTCGTCAAGACTATCTGCAGAGCGCTTTCCTCCAGCACCAAAGGTAAACGGGAAGCCACCACCGGACGTGGAGGCGGCGCTGTTTTCCTTGTTGGTGGGCTTGGTTTCCGAAAAGGAGAAGGGAGTCGGCTGTGTGGCGGCTTTCAATGCTGGGGTGGAGGAGTCGCCACCGAACTTAAAATTGAAGCCACTGGAGGGGGCTGCCGCTGTCGGTATGGTAGGTAGGGCGGGTGTGGAAGTTGTGGTGGGAGCGAAAGAAAAGGTACCCTCCACTGGTGGTTTTCCGCTACCAAACGTGAAAGCTGCAGAAAGAATTATCAAAATATCAGCAAAATGTCTGTAACCCACAAAGTTTATAATCGGCAAATAAAGTCCCGTTCCCACGATGTCACTAGTGCCAGGACACTGGCGTCATGAAATGTCAGGACATCTGCTGTCTCGTTATAGCCCCGTCCTCACGATGCCACCTAATGTCACGTTTTTGCGTAAACATGGCAGACCTTTTTGTCTGCTCCATAACAATTTTATGGTGATTTTTAATTATTTCTAGTATTTTGTTGTACTTGGGGTTTGCCAGAATTGTCTATCACACATATTTTATGCTGCATAATCTACAAACAAGCAATAATGCACCTTCGGCCTTTTTCTGTTTCTACGGTTTTTTGAAATCTGCTCGATATTTGTCCCACAAACATGGGATATGTCGATGATATTGTTCCCAGAACTTTAAAAATATCAAACGCAAATCGAAAACTATTCCAAAATTAATAAAAAATTGATTACAATTAATAAAAAAGTTACAAAACGGCGCACATGTATCGACTGTTTCTTTAGCGACTAAATCCCGCCTCGATGCTGCTAAAACAGCCGTTCACACAAGGATAATTCCCGCTGTTGCGGTGACATCGTAATGGCAGCGGTGTCAGATATCAAACTTTTTTGATAGGCGACATTGCCGAATTGGTGCTGTGACGTCGGTGTCCTCAACCGTTCACACGATGGCACTAATGCGACATACGATGTCCTGACGTCAGTGGCATCGTGAGAACAGGGCTTTAAACACTTTCTTAACCCCCCAACGGCATTAAAATAAATAAACTTACCCTGTGTTGTTATTGGTGGTATCGCTGGCACTGACGGCATTGTTGGCATGTTGGGGGCAACGGTTTTGAACAAAAGAGGATTATCGCTCTTATCAATTGGTAATTGCAAAGATCCACTGCTTTCGCTGGTTGCTTTATCAGCGCTAGATTTGAAGCTGACACTGTAAGGTGGTGGCTGGGTGCTGTTAGCAGCCACCACGGGGACATCCTTGTTTTTGTCCAACTGGCCATCAGGTTTACTTTCTGTGGCCGCAGTTGGCAGTTTCTGCGTTTGACTTTTTGTCATTGGCAGGCTCTCAGGGAATTTGAAACTTACAGTAGCAGCAGTTGTAGTTGTTTTGGAGTCGTCCTTGGCAATGCTTGTAGGCAGACCAAACTTAAATGACGGTTGTGGTGCAGCCGCAGACTCCTTTTCTGTGTTTTTAGAGCCGAAGGAGAAACCGGTGGTTACATTCGATTTGGCAGTTGTGGTACTTGATTGCAAATTGGAAGGAATGCCAAACTTGACGAGCGGAGTGGCTGCAGAAGAGACGCTAGCCACAGCAGCTGTACTCCCAGTTAACTGTGAACCGAACTGGTGAGGCGATGCAGTTGTAGATGAGGAGGATAAAGTAGTGAATCCAAATTTAAAACCTGCCATTCAGAAAATAAAAAAATCAAATTTCAAATCATTCTTAGCAAATGTTAGTAATCATATAATTGGACTGGATTCGTCTAGCAATACTTTTCAACAACTAAAAACAGATTAGGTGTCATTAGCAACGTTTCTCAAACATTCTATTAGGAATAAGTGAGACCACTAGCAAGACATCTGCAGTACACAGTAAAGTATGTAAGACACAAAATATATGAGCCGTAATTTTAAAAAATAGTGTAAAGGACATTTTTGAAAAGTACTGCACAGTGCACCAACTTGTTTTTAAAATTTTGTTTCATACTACTATGTAGTTCTTACCTTTAAACAGTCAAACCCTCGTAATTGCACACTGCTTAAGACCGCTTGGACTGGATAATTGCACATATTCTCCATGTCCTGAACTTTTGCCCAATGTTTTGTACATGTGAACCCGGATAATTGCACGCACCGGATAAATACACATATTTGACAAGCCCCATGTGCAACTTTTGTATGGAATTGTGACTGGATGACTGCACATTTTCGGCTTGCTGGGTCACTGTGCAATTAAGCGGGTTCGACTGTATTTTGATATTAAGATGGGTAATGACTTTTGGACTACCATATATAATTTCAATTTTTAAAGTATCTACTGGGCAAAAGTGAATTTAATGTTTCCCATAGCTAATCTAGCCATTTGAAGGATTTTAGCAACAAATTAAGCCAGGATTACTGTATTTAAGCAAAGCTTGGATAACTGCATAAACCGGTTAATTGCACATTTTCGGCTTGTCTGGCCACTGTGCAATTAAGCGGGTTCGACCGTAATAAATACGTATAATTTTCTACAAAATTCACAAACCCACTCGACCACCGGCGACGGCCATAAATAAGGCGTATTTTAAAAAAACATGTAAATTACCTGATGCTGCAGATGGCATCGAGGCTGTTCCTGGCTTCGAGGACTCGCACGCAATACACTTCATTGTGGTAGTCTGGTTCTTGACAAGGCAAGTCTCACATTCCCACATGCCAGAATCAGCCGCAGGAGCACTTTTCAGTCCAAACTGAGCTGAGCTCGATCCATCCTTGGCAGTGGGCAAAAATGCATTCTTGTTGCCAAACATGTTCATAGGGGTAGCGGGTTTTGAGCCCGGCTTCGGGGTTTCACAAGCAGCACACTTCTGCAGCTCCTGCTTTACACGTAGCATGCAGCTGGGACATTCCCAGGTATCTGAAGAGCTGTTGAACCTGGCTCCGAATCCAGAGAACAGTGTGGAACTGGAAGCAGCTGAGAACGGGGTGGCCGCCGTAGCGGACACACTTTTCGTTGCTGGGTTGGCAGTTTCGCAAGCCACGCACTTGGTCGCCTCCGACTTGTTATTAATCATACAAGATGGGCATTCCCAGTTCCCGGCCGCTGGCTTAAAACTGTCCCCAAACCCTGCGAGAAAAAACAAAACACCCAAGTCAGAACTTGTAATCCAACATTATCCCATTCTCATTTCTGGTATTTAAAATTTAACGCTTAAATTATGAAAACTGACTAATTCTCAAATTTATTTTAACTATGATCTCCTTTAACTTTATCTCCTGATTTAATAAAAATTCAATCTAACAATGATGTCTAAGTCGCTACTGACGTAGGCGCATTCTCCTGAAATTGGGTACGACCTCCCTACCATATGGCATTTTCTGACTATAGGGTACCGAGTTGAGTTGAATTGAAAACTTACCAGTGGACGCTGGCGTAGTGGTAGTATTGGTGCCTAATTCAACATCAATCGAAGACTTTACTCTATCACTCTTTGTTTGGCCATCATTAGCATTCTTCTGGTTTGTTTCAGCGAATTTGGCCAAAAGGTCAAGCACGCTTCCGCTTCTTAATTCAGAGGCAACTGAGACATTACCTTAAATGCAGAAAAGACAATTAATTGGTTTAATGAAAGACAAATATTTCAATTTCTATGTTCAGCAAATTTGTTGCGGAGGAGACGTCAAGCGCAAAATTGCTTCACTTACTGTGCTTAGGCGATTGCACCGGGGAACCGTCCAACTTTTGCTTCAACGGCACGACAGGCGCAGAAGGCGATTTAAAGACGAAACTTGAGCCTGTGCGCGAGGCATTGGTAACAGAAGATTCTTTCGGCCGTGAATCCTGTTTGCCGTCAACAGATTCCGGGGGACTGAACTCAAACTCCGATTCGGATGACTGCAAACAAGAATGGCGCATTAAAAGTTTTGTCAACTTTCACGATATCTTCAAATGATGTCAGATTTCTTGAAAGCGGTCAATATATACGAGGGCTGTTCAATGTGCAAGATAAGTAGACCTCACATATTTGAAGCTATGCATAATACGTTAATACGCAAGTTCTTCAAATGTGTGGTGACAGTATGACTGTCCGAGTTAGTCTACTTGCTTGTACTCGATGCAAAATCCGACTGTCATATGAAACATGATACACGCGAACAGTATTAAATACATTGAACAGCCCACGAGTATAGGTACATCAACACATCGAACTGATATTCGAATTAATAGTGGCAAAAAAAAAATTACCGTTAATTTTGCATTATCAGAGCAATCGTCGACAGCTTCCTTGACTTGTGCGGGAGTTGAAAATTTAAAGGAAATGCCCGCAGAATTTTGCTTCGCACCCGTGCAGTTAGTACGAGGGATGGTGGGGGTCACATTAATAGGTAGCGTAGGCCGAGCAATGGATGGAAATGCCTTCGGAGTTAAATTATTGCTCGCAGAAGGAGCGAGAGGTCCTGTTAAAGGTTTCTCCGACACAAGTGATGGAGAGGCGAACTTTGGGGAAACGCTCGTGTTAGATAATTTGCCGCTTGGGGTCTTTGGGAAAAAATCGAATACTGGTAGCTTCTTCAAAGGTAGGGCAACAGAAGGTAGATTAGGTATTTCATAGGGCTAAATAAAGAATATTTATACAACATAAGAGCATGTTTCGTAATAACGACAACGATGAATGAAAGAAAGGAAACCAACCTCATCGTTATCAGCTGCAATCCTCGAATAATGTTCCCTTTGACGGCTTGACTTCATTTTCATACTTGATTTCTTAACTTCGTTCCTGCGATATAAATGTTGAATTAAATACCCGTTATAATTACAGGACGTAACTCGAGTATTAAATACTTACTCTTGTGGCTGAATCGCAGGTGATTGTTCATTCGCCCTTGATTCTTTGGATGCAACTGTATTTCCAGCTGGTAAAACCTGAATTTTGAAAAAGCAATAATGTGGAAATATTACACAACAAGTTTTTGAGATTCCAGATGCGAAAAGAGGGAAAACATTTTAAGATGAACTGAATAATAACCACGATCTTACTTGTATAAAAGAAGTTGGAGTACTGGGCTTCGGGAACATTTTCGTCACAGCAACTGAACCTGGAGTCATGAGCCTGCTGATAGGAGGACCACGCGAGACAGACGCCATAGATGCATTCTGCATTTAAAACATGAACCAAATAAATTAATATCGATCAATTAGCTAAAACCGCCATTTAATTCGTACGTTGCACATACCTCAACTTTTGAAATTTGAGATCCCCCTTTATTGGAGAGGATTGGCCACCTTCTGTACGTAGACTATATTGAAAATTAGAACATTAGAATATAGTCACGACTAACATTGATATCAACCAATCATGGATGTTTTAAAGACGGAACTAAAAATTGAGAGTTTGAGCCAGCTAACGTTAACGAAACGATAACGAGAAACAGCGCTGGCGGCCCGGAATGGCATTGGAATGCCATGTTTCGCACAGGGTAGTCCTTGACATTCCTGGCCGCCAGCGCTATTTCTCGTTATCGTTTTGTTAACGTTGGCTGGCTAAAACTCTCAAAACTGTTTGGATTGTCTCATTATCAAGTGGTGATAATAATTTTTGTAGAAATTTAAATTGCAGAAGACTCATCAAAACGTTACAAATTTAAAACACACCACAATTCAAACAACAATTTCAGCCGCACGTACCGTAAATGTTAAAGGAGTATCGAGAACGGCATCGGTTTTGTTGGTTGGGATCTTCTTCGCATCCTTTTAAACAAATGTCACGTGAATATTAACTCAAATTCGAAATCAGGCTAAACTAAAGGTAATCTCAAAAAGAAGCAGCTGTACCATCAGAGGAGTGGACATCTTTTCCAAGGTTTCCAAAATTCGCTTTGTTGTGTTACTCATCACGTCTAGATCCGCATTAGTGGTAGTTTTTACTTGAACGTTTCT
>JAUJYV010001173.1:0-20801 GCA_033995625.1 Ophyiulus pilosus
CATTTTGAAAAATCCAAAACTGTAACTGATAATCAGGAAAATACTTCAATTCAATGGGAAACATGCGAAGCACATTTTTGGGGTAATATGATGTTATTGATGACACCATTTGATACAAAACAGAAATTGCAAAAATCCATTGAAAAGATACTTCAAAGTGTTGAGGCTTATGTAAAACAGGGTTCAGGTTGGAGAATTAAAAAAACTAAAAAAGTTTGTTTAAATATTGCTAAATATAGACCATATGAAGGAGGATGTTTAGCACAACTACCTAAATCAATTCAAAATAAGGGTGCAATTTTGAATATTAAAAACACTGATAAAAAGTGTTTTTTATGGTGTGTAATTGCCAAATTATTTCCTCAGGAAAATCATGCAAATCGTGCTAGCAAGTATAAATGTCTAGAAAAGAGACTTGATACATCAATGTTAACATATCCCGTGTCAATACAAGAAATTCACACTTTTGAAATGGCAAATGACTTGAAGATAAATGTGATGGGCTTTAATAGCAAACATGTTGTTCCTGTTTGGATAAGTAAATCTCGCTCAAAACGAGAAATAAATTTATTGCTCTACAACAATCATTATTTTTTAATAAAAAATATCAACCGTTTGCTATCTAAGGATGGAGTGAATAAGTCACATTTTTGTTTAAGATGCTGCCAAGGATTTAGATCAAACGATGCGAGAAACCTACATGATACAATGTGCGAATCTAATAAGCCTATAAATGTTAGAATGCCTACACATGATGAATCAAAGTTAAAATTTTGCGAATATGGTAACACAATGCGATTACCTTTTGTTGCATATTTTGATTTTGAAAGTGTTATTAAACCTATTGACACAGTAAATCCATGTCCAGAAAAATCATTTAGCAACAATTATCAAAAACATGAACCCTGTTCTTATTCTTATGCTATCATTGGATATGATGGAGGTGTTGTTGCTCATGAATGCAAAAGATCTAAAAATGCAGCTTATGATATGGTTATGTCACTAAAAAAACAAGGTGAAAAACTGTTTTCTTCATTGAAACATTACAGAATACATACAAATGCTAAAGACGAAGATGATTTTGAAAAAGCCACATTCGGTTTCATGTGTAAAGAAAATTTTACTGATGAAAATGAAAAAGTTCGCGATCATAATCATTATTTTTTTGGACCAAATTACAGAGGGTCTGCATGTAAAAGTTGTAATGCAACATTGAAAACAAACAAAATAATGCCCTGTATTGCACATAATTTGAGGTGGCGACGCAATTCTGCATTTTATAATCACGGTAGAACAGTAGAATCACGAACGTTGAACAGTAGAACACAGTAGAACACAGTAGAATCACGAACGTTGAACAGTAGAACACAGTAGAACACAGTAGAATCACGAACGTTGAACAGTAGAATACAGTAGAACAGTAGAACACAGTAGAATCACGAACGTTGAACAGTAGAACACAGAATCAACAGTAGAATCACAGCAGTAGAATAGTTGAACAGTTGTGGTAGATTGTAAAGATCCAACTGTTCAAGATACTAAAAAAAGTGTTGCAAAAAAATGCTCCCCCCTCTAATTAAAAAAGTTAATGCGTGGGAAAATTTTTTGGATGGGGGGAAAAAGTTTTCTTTTTTTTATTACAAAATTAAACCCTTTAAAAAGATCATGTTGAGAATAATAAATAATTGTATGTGGGAACATTTTTTGGATGGGGGAAAAAGATTTGTCTTTTTTTTATTACAAAATTAAACCCTTTAAAAAGATCATGTTGAGAATAATAAATAATTGTGTGTGGGAACATTTTTTGGATGGGGGGAAAAATTTTATATCTGTGGGAAAGTTTTTTTAAATTGTTATTTTGTAATTTTAAATCTGTATGTTTTTTTGCTGATATAAAATGTTGTAAAAGTTTTAAGTTTATTTTTTTGAAATTTATTTTTTTGAAAGTTTTCAGTGGCCTGCAAATGACGTCCAAAAACGGCCTTGGAAATGACGTCCAAAAACGGCCCTGGAAATGACTTTTACTATACTACTAGCAACCCCATTTTTATAATTTGAAATAATAAAGGCTGAAATTAAACCGAAAATTTACACCAAACCTCTCGATCGCCAGGCTCCACCGTCCACGCGGTGATCCCGAACAACAGCAATGGCTGCCACCGGTGCGCCGTGAATAACGCTCCTCGCGTAAAACCGGAAGTGATCTGCACACCCGTTTTTCGTCGTTTCCAAGCGAAGTTTTCGTCGAAACTTCAAACTTTCGACGCCACAATCAGGCGGAATATTGCTGCCATAACTGAGTTGAGGTAAGGGAATAAATGCATTCAAATTAACAAATAATTCGGCGATCTGTCTCGTGCCGTGTCCGTTTTCTACCGGAAGAAAATGGCCACCGCCGCCGATGCTTCGTGAAAAAGATGGAGGCCGTAAATAACAGTTCTCCACAGAACTTCGAAAAGGAAGAAAAACCAGGTAATTCCTGGTAAATAACGATAAATTTTACCGAAAATGACCAACTAAATCTATTTAGTCGGAAAATAGCCCCGGATGACAAACAGTTTTGTTGCTCCCCGCCGTTTATCGGAAAAAAAATAGTCCCTATTCGTTCAACATAGGCGCGCCTTCGCACTACGTGCGTGATAAGGCCGTCTACCTAACGGACCCAATTTCGGCCAAAAACAGTCAAATTAAACAAAAAACTCTTACCAATTTCATTTAATCTTGTTGTTTAGGTCTTGATTCAACACCAGGCATCCAAAATTTCGCCAAACTCCGGCCAAATTCGTCCAATCCAACATCCAAAGTGGGAGCTCCTCGAGACACGTGCTCATTCATCGAGGTGAACCTGCGGAAGGATCATTACTGCCGAATGAAAAACGGTTTGATGGCGGAAAGTCATTTGGTTTTCCAATTCCGAGGTTGTTTGATCTGTGGGGTGCCTGTTTTGCCTCTGCCACTTTAGTTAGTGCCCCGGCCCGACTTTCTTATAGAACACCGACCAGATGTTGCACCACTACCGCATTTTATGCGGTTAGGTCTTCCAATGCCTCGTCACACCATTAGCGATGATAATCAGGTCTGCCAATGCCTCGTCGCTCCATTAGCGACGTTAATCAGGTCTTCCGATGCCTCATCACACCATTAGTGACGTTAAGCGCGCGGCGGCACGACGGATTGAGGCGCCCTTTCGTGCTTGAAAACCCTTGCTGGTCCCTCTCTTCGCCCGTAAAACGGAATTGGCGTGCCTTCCTGTTCGATTCACATGCGAAGCAACACGCAAAGCATGCGTTTGCCGCACAGCGAGATCCCTCGGTTTGGACTCGGAGCTCGTGAGCCGGCTGGTTGCGTCGTAAGTGTCGCATCCTTACATCACGTGTCTTGCGCACGCCGCATGCGGCTGCGGCGCCTCTGCTGTCGTCGTCTGTACGGTTGTGAAGTTGTCCCCGGCACGTGCCGTATTCAACCAATCCGGCTTTTCGGGCGTCGGGGCGGGCGCCGTGGCTCTCCAGCCGTTTGGAGGGAATAGCATTGCATTGCCCAGATGAACAATGATTGTCGGCGTGAACGGGGGGGAGACAACTTTGAAGTCATGGCTACGACCACTTTGCCCAGCTGCTGGTTTGTGTGGCATTCCAGAATAAGACCCCTGCTTCTGGTGCACGATCAGAGCGCAATGCATCCAATTTGACCTCTTGAAATTGTCTGCGGACCACATCTTTGAACGCATCCGGTGTCGTGCTGGAGTTCTCCATGAGGGCAACGATTGTTTGGAACCGAGGTCGCGGAGCCGAAGCGGTGATGGTGGCGTAGGTTGCCAAGGGGGCAGCAGTTGGCGGTGTTGTGGCTGCCGAGGGGTTAGTCGATCGATGTTGTTTTGCACTGCCCTTTGAAGAGGCCACTTACGGTTTGGCACCCGAGACTGGAGCGGTCTATACAGTTGTTTTACCGATCCCGGCATGTGTGTTTGGTGGGGCATGGGTGATGGCGAGGAGCAGATCCGCCAACTCTGTCCTGGCAGCCAGTGTCTTCTTTTACGCCATCAGGGTGCGTATGAGACATTTGATGCCGAACAGTCAGCCTGTTTATAGCCATTTGGGCGGCTTGTTGGCTCATCTTGGCCCAGTGGGTGTTGAGGGAACACTCCTCCTGCAGAGTGGAAAGTTGGACTTAAACTCCTGCAGGACGTGAAATGCATCCCAATTGCTGCTATCTGGACGTTGTTCGGGGACTAGTGTCAGTGGTGGTTGCGCCACAGTTGGTATTTGGTCGGAGGGCTTAGAGGTTGGCCGGTGATTGCCAAGATGCAGTCCTCCATCTTCAGAAGAATCCGTGTCGGAGTCGTCAAAGTTGAGGTCGGATTGCCCCACCAGGGTTGTTCGGCCAACGTTGACGTGGCGTACTTTGTGATGGTTGGAGCTATCATTGGAGCGGCAGTGGGGAAACTCGAGAGTTGTGAGTGCTCAGTGCGCAACCCAGAACGCATGGACACCGAAAGCGCTGGTCCATCCTCTTCGGCAGACTCGGCTTCGATCTGGTCCGAGCCTTTGGTTTTTTTGGAGGACTTTTATAGGGAATCTACCACCTCCAGAATAGCTTGTGGGATGGCAGTCTCAAAGTGATAGGCGATCTGCTGGTTGTCCCAGGATTTATTGGATTTGGCCATCTTCGTTTTGGTCAGGTCCACGGCCATGTCCAGCCTTGCCTTATTGGACTCCCTAAACCGACGTTGGCCATTGGAGTCAGTTATGCCATGCCGTTTGGCATTTAGTGCATCTTTCCTGATGTCCGCCAAGTCCGCGATCTAGGGGTCAACATCTTCTGCACCGCTTTTATAGCCATAGATCGCGGTGGTGGCAGAAAGTAAGTCGTTGCAGAATACACTGAAAACAATGCACTTAACACAGAGTTATACACTTAAATTAGTCAAATTGACCCTGGAATGATGGAAAGTGAAACACAGGGATAACTAAAACACGGACAGCAAAGCAACAGTTAGACAAGTAATGAAAATGAATATCATAAGCTGGAAGAAAACCCTGAAATGTTTGTAACTGGAGAATTAAAACCAGAAATATTAGAATTTGGGTTACAGAAACACAGTGATAATAAAAGCAACAGCGGAATGAAAATGAATATTAAATCATGAAGAAAACTCTGAAGTGTTAGTAACTGGAAAATTAAAACCCTGAAATATTAGAATTTGGGTTACAGAAATAGGGATAGCAAAAACACTGACAGCAAAAGCAAGAGCTGAATGAAATTGAATATTAAAAGCTGGAAGAAATGCTGAAATTTTTGAAACTGGGGTAATAAAACTCGTAAATATTAGAATTTGAGTTACAGAAACACAGGGATAGCAAAAACATTTAACAGCAAAAGCAACAGAAAATGAAGACAATGAAATGGGAATAAGAATTTTAAAAGAAAGCGCGAATTTAACCAAACTTAGGCCACGCACGTTCGAAAAAAATTAATAACTCAGCCAAAAATGATCCGATTTTAGTAAACTTTGTTCTCTCTTATAGAGGGATACTGTGCGCTCAGTTCATAAGGTTCGACAGGAAACCAAGCAAAACTCAGGCCGCGCCGAATTTAAAAGAATGTGCACATTTAAAGGCGCTCAAAAACCAACCTTAGGCCTCGCACGTTCGAAAAATATTAATAAATCAGCCAAAAATGATCCGATTTTAGTATACTTTGTTCTCTCTTATAGAGGGATACTATGCGCCAAGTTCCACAAAGTTTGACAGGAAACCAAGCAAACCTCTGGCCACGCCAAATTTTAAAAGAATGCGCGCATTGTTGAGGGGGAAGCGCTTATTTGTGCGCAGGAATCGTGAAGAAATATTAAAACGCCGAATTATGGCGTCCTCCCATAGTTACGAGAATTCTAGCTTGCACTAAGGTGCCTAGCTAAATAGCATGCCACCTACCAAGGCCCGGGGACGGCAGCACGGAGGTAGGGAGCCCGTGCTTTTTTTGGCTGGCAGGGTGCACGTGGCGGAACGAAATCACAAAGAAAACTTACTTAATTTTAATTAAATTCTTAAAATTTTTGCACAGATATATGAAGGGGACACGGCCAACTTTCATACGCTTTCTGAGGTAGGTCTATGTATTGAGAAAAATATATTTTAAAATACTGTAAAAATCATTACAGGTGGGAAAAAACATGCAGGTAGTTATGGCAGTTTTGGTGACTGGGGTTAACACACAATTTGAGAAAAAAAATTTAAGTCCAAAAAATGCTTACATTTACCAGAAATCTACTAAAAAATAGATTTAAGGACAAAACATAAAGATACAACCTGTAGAATGGAAATCCATCAATCGATGGGACAATATTAATGATTTTGGATGATTTTTTCGAAAATCACAATGAAGTGCTGGAGCCGCTGCTGGATATAACCTTCTCCTCTGGTGGCTAAGTAGACAGGGACAGGAAAGTTAACACGAGCCTTCGGCCTACCTGTCGTTAAATGACTTCACGGCCACATCTGCTCAACCCTGTTCACTGTGAAGCGAAAAGAATCAGCCAGGGGAGGCTGGATGGGATGATGGGTTTGTAGGGAAAAAGGGGGGTCACCTTTCGGTGGTAGTCAAGTTTAGGAAAATAGGTAAAAGAGTAAGTGGGGACATTTTTGAGAATTTTGGAGGTGGGGCTGTTTGTGGTAGGCTCTGTCAGGTCCGGTGTCAGTGTCAGTGTGGCTAGCAGAGGAGAACAAAAACACCTGCATATTTTTTATTTACAAAGTACATGCAAGGTATACAAGTTTCAGTTACATATTGACACTAAGCAAACAACGGAAATAGCATTAACAACAATTTATAACTAAGAGCTAAACCAGGAAAGTTAATAAAGACCTGCATGCAAAATTTTGAGTGAAATTTAAATGGAGGGCAATGCACTAAGGTGTAGTTGTTAAAGAGTGTAAGGAAGTCCTTGCACAGCGTTGCATAATCACCAGGCCAGATGAATCCTTTGGTTAGTAGTGCATCTGCCAGTCGTGCACGTTCGAATAACTTTGGCGGCAAGGTGGAGTCGAATCCAATGTACCCCAGTGCACCCAGGTGGGAACGGTGCAAGTATTGGCGGAACGAACCGTGTCCGGTGAGGAGCAAGACGAGTCTCCCTGACAGGAGGTTCCAATTGTTCCCGACCGCTGGAGCGAATGTGTAGACTGAGCGGCCGGGGATGCCGTTCGACCAGAGCTCCTGCCAGGCCGTTAGCAACACCTGCGGGGTGGTTGTGCCTGGGTTATGTGGTGAAGCGTGGGCAAGTTGAGTTGCCGCCTTGGCCAGATGGTCGGCCCGCTCGTTCCCGTCAAATCCGTAGTGGGCTTTCATCCACTGCAAAGAGACCGGTTTCCCGACCCCTCGGAGGTTCACAAGCAACTTTAGTGTTTGTAGTACCAGGGCTTGTCTCCGACCGCTGCTAGCCACCGCCTGTTGGGCTGAACGGGAGTCCGAACCTATGCTGGCACTTTCCCCGTTCTTCAAGTACCGGCTAAACATTAAAGCCGACCGCCATATGGCCAGCAGTTCGGCCTGATAAGACGGAGCACTGATTCAGTAGCCGCACCTGCCAACAACAGAGTTCGGCATGGTCCTGCCGCAATACAGCAGCTGCGTCAACTGCCCCGGCCAGCTTGGAACCATCAGTGAAGCACTGGAGAGATGTCCCTGGTGCTTCGGGTGACCAGGTGGATATCTGCAGTGAAGCCCTGATTGATGGGTGTACTGCCTGGTAGACAGTTGCCGGTAGGTCCAAAGTCGCAGCATGCTGGTTCACTTGCACGCTGATGTCCCATCATAACGCCGCGTGGAGGTGCACAGGTGGGCCAGCAGGAATGGCTGCTGAGCCGCCTATAGGGCCTTGATGATCCGTACACCCCACTCTCGGCCGCACACCGACACCATCCGTGGGCTGACCCGTCCCAATTTGCTTTTTATGTATGTATTGGGTGTGGGTTATCCAATTGAACGGGGGTTCCAGAATGAGCCCCCGGTATTTGAGAGATGGCTCACATGGGCTGCCTGCACGGATGACGGGTGCACAGTGCAGCCTCCTAGCTGGGTGAAAAATGGCCAGTTTGGTGGTGGCGTAGGTCTGGGCTATTGGTCTGGATGACGCTGGTGCTTGTGTAGTCGCTCCTAAGGTGGTTTGCAGCTGGTGTGCTGCGACCACGGCCAAGGCCGGCATCTTCAGGTCTCCCCCGAGGTCCCGGTCGCTGGGCTCGCCTTCCACCTCGAAATTCGGTGATCGCGCCAGCCGTTTGGTTGGCGCCCGTCCTCGTTCGGCTAGCAGTTCCGTTTCCTCCACAGATGCCACCATCAATAGTTCGTCGAGTCGGGAGAAGAGGTCCTCCTCTCCCCAGAAGTGGTTTGTTTTGCGGAAGAAGTCCTTTTTTGCAACGGTCAGGGCTGACGAACGGCCATGGCTTTGGCAAACCTCTTTTGTTCCTTCTTTCCTGGGAAGTTTTGCTGCGAATCCCCTGATGAATTCTGTGGTTCCTCCCACCGCTCGTAACTGGTGAAGGCCAGGAAAACTTTTTCGCGCTCTTCAGGCGTCATAGGGGCAATTACCGTTGATTTGTCCATCTTTCCCCAGCTATAGCTCCACTTAGTTGTTCGGATATGAAGATTTTTTCCCAAGACTCTCGCCTTCCTTGTTTGGATATCAAGATTCTTGCCTCAAGATTTTTCCTCTTGCTTGCCCGCCTTCATGCTGTAGACACAATTTTGCTGATTTTGAACTCAGAAAAAACGGAAAGAAATGGGATTTCTTAAGGAAATGATAATCAAGTCTCACACCATATTGTTTAATATGATGCCGTTGAGATTTCGTCGAAATTTTTAAAAACACTGCCCAATGTTAACCTCCGAAAAGTGATGCGCGGCCGCCGAAAACTGACTGGTGGGTCCGTGGGGACCCGCCAAAAACCGATGTGCGTCCCGCGAAAAAGCAAAACCACGTTGATGTCCGCGAGAAAAACACAATTTTGAAGGCCGAAAAAAAAACATAAAAAGGCCGAGTTTTCCTATGAAACTTTAGGGGGTTCACACTATAGGGAAGCACACGATTGCGTCGAAAATTCGACGAAATTCGCTCCGGGGGGTCCGTGGGGAGCCTCCGAAAAGTTATGTGCGTCCTTCGGAAAAACACAAAGCACGTGGCCGGCCGCTAGAAAGGACGTTATTTTAAAGGCCGAAAAATACACAAAAAAGGCCACATTTTCCAATGAAAATTTTAAGTGGGGTTCCCACTATAGGGAAGCACACGCAATGCCGACAGCCCGGTGAGGGTTGTCTGGATTGTCAGCTGGGTGGTTAGTGCCAGCCAGGAATCCTTTCACGTGGTGGCAGCTGATATCACCACGAGGAGTGCCTGGAAAGATGTCAGGCACCCGACAGCATCCCAAGAGAGTTCGCTGTTGCCACCCACGCAGTGGTACTGTTCCCTGATGGCAGGCCAGCTGCAGGGGTGCCTTCTGTTGGGGATGACCCAGGGACACTTGTAAATAGGGTTTTTACAGCCTCGGTGTCTTCTTTGCCCGTGGCCTTGGTTGCTTCCTCGGGTGCATCATGGGTCGCATCCTCGAGTGTGTCCAGTATCATGTCCATATTCGCAGTGTAGCTCTCGTCCGGGTAACGCTGCGTGAGCACTGCCGCAAGGTGGGTTGCTGGCCCGCCATGGTTGCCAGGTTGCTGCTCGGTCCTAGCCAATCTGGCAGTTCTGCGCAGGGTCCTGGCATCGTCCATGATCCAAATGGTTGGTGATCCATTGGAAGAGTCCGTATCCGAGAAGTTTGGACACGTCCGGGGCATCTGCGGGGGTGATACCAAAGTCAGTGACTGCTACCGTACATGCGACGAGCTGGAACCCGTGTCCTCATCGTCAATGTCAGCCCCGCTGTTACAAGTCCCTTCCGGGGGGAGGGTTGGGTTGGTCGAGGCCGCTATGGGCTCGCACGGCCGTCTAACATACGTTGCTGCCACGGATTGGGCGAGGCGCGACGCTTCGAGCGCAAGGCTTTCCGCAAGCCGGTCAGGGTCCCAGATAGTTTTGGGTTCCGATAGGTTGGCCTTCAACGTGGACAGGTGAAGGTCCAGAGCCCTGCTCATGGCACGACGAGCATTGTAACGCCTGTTGGTGCACTCAATTCCATGACTGGCGGTGCCCCGTGCTACATTCTTGATGGATGTCCACTTTACGGACTCAAGGACGTCCTGAAGGACCTTCAAGTTGTCTGATACAACATCCCTAATTGAGACAGCCCCCTCTATGTCCTGTGGCAAGGGTGCTAACAGGCACTGATTTAAAGGGCATCTTATTCAGTGCAATTACAACAACCAAAACTGGAATTAAGCCTAAAGTTTGAAAACCCTGAAATATTAGCAACACTAAAAGATTAAAAATCCCTCTATCATTAGAAAGCTAAACGATTAAAGTCCCTGTAATATTACAATGCTGATAGGTTAATAAAACCCTGAAGTATTATAATGCTGAGGGATTAAAAGCGCTGGAATGTTAAAGAGCTGAAAGATGATGAAAAACCCTGCAATATTATCAAGCTGAAAGATAAAAACAGTAATATTATCAAGCTGAAAGATGAAAACACTAATCTATCCGCTTGTGGAAAGCGCTCCACTTTGCATTACGTATTTTATTAGGGCTTATCGACAATAGGTACGTTACATCCGTACTGGTATTTCACCCAGCTGGATTATCACCCTGCGTGCACGCCCCTGCGTAAGGTACAATACGTGTAACTTATTCAACCCAATAGGAGGATGGCCACGTAGGAATCGTACGCGGTGACGTCGTGGGTTTCCCCTTAAAGCGGCTAGTTGCCTAACACCATGACACAGAAAACTGACCAGCCGTCACCCCGCCGTTTGCTACGCGGTCACCCCCGTCCTAGTGACTAAGGTGTTGGTTAGGTCCAGCATTGTTCGTATCCAAGGGTTGTTAAAGAGCACAGCTTGCGTGCTTTTCGTCTATAATCCAGATTGGTCCAGAGAAACTCACTACTTGGACTTTTCCAAAGTCGTCCTTCGGTCGTTATCGGCCTTTCTGTCCCCTATAACGAAAATATTTCGCAAACAACGATTTTCGGGCTGCTCCCGAACACTAAAGGTTATGGATTAAATTCCGTTAGCCTTACTTCTCCTCTAGGCCGTATGGCTGTGTGAAAGACTCCGCACAGTGACGCCGTGGAATTATTCCCGTGACCTTGACGATAAATCCACTCGGCCAGCTTAGGCCCAGTTAACCAAAATTTCACCCAAACTTTTCAATTCCAAGATGTTTGTTAGCCTTAAACCCCCATTTCCCAATTTATAACACAGTTTAGACTTTAGAATTTTAGACCCCACATAAACAAACTTACCCAGGTCCCACCAGCCACTTCGCCGAGTTTTTCACACAGCCATCCCGGCCGTTCTCGCCGAGTTGCTGGTTCGATCCATCGCGTTTCGAGGTTCAGTGGTATAGGAGCACATTTCCTAGATTTGGAATTTCAACAAGGGCCAAATTCGTCCGAAAAATCCGTTTTTGCCGGCTCCCCCGGTGTACGCGTCCACTCCTTGGTCCTCAAACGTTGCAAAGATGGCTGCCGCCGCGATAGCATGCCCACCGTTCCGCACGTAAGTTTCCCGGGTGGCTTCCGGTCCTGCGCACTGCGCCATCGCCGCTGTAACGGCAAAATTTACAGTTGCCCAGAAACCCACACTACAGCCCCAGTCATGAAATAGATTCTACTTCCTGCTTGGCGCTCAATGGGTGAATGGCCACGTGAAAGACTTTCCGCGGTACCGCCGTAAAATTGATTCCCGAGATTTTAGATGGACACTGTCAGTCGAAATACGTCGAATTGACGTGAAATTTAATCGAAAACTATGCAAATTATTACTAATCTTTTGGTTTAGACCTCCTTTCCCTAATTTAAACAAAATTTAGGCCCCAAAATTCAACTGCCAAAACGTACCTTACCGGCCAATCGCACAGTCCTTCACACGGCCATCCGCGCCATGTCGGCCGAAATAACCATTGAATCCGTCGCTGCCTGCGTCCCGCAGGTGGTAAACAACTCCATTTTTAGAATTTTGAATAAAAAAGAGCCAAATTAAACCGAAAAGTTCACCAATCCTCTCGATCGCTCGGCACGGCCGTCCACACGGTGATACTGGAAACAGCAATGGCCGCCGCTGGTGTGACGTGAATGTCGCTCCTCACGGAACTCCGGAAGGGGCCTCCACACCCGTTTCCCTTCGTTTCCACGGTGTAGTTTCGCTGAAATTTCAAGATTTCGACTCCACACTCTGGCGGAGTGGTGTTATCACAACTGAGTTGAGGTAAGGAAATGATACATATTGATTAATAATTAAATCGGCGATCTGTCTCGCGCCAGGTCAATTTTCTACCAACAAAAATGGCCGCCACCGCCGATTTTTCGTGAGAAAATTGGGGTCCGTAAATAACGGCTCTTAACAAAACTTCAAAATAAAAAAACCCTGGGTAATTCCTGGTAATTAACGTTAAATTTCACCCAAAATGGTCAACTAAACCCATTTAGTCGAGAAAAAACCCCAGATGGCCAACAATTTCATTGTTCACCACCGTTTTTCGGAAAAAAATTGTTCCCACTCTTTCAACGTGGGCGCGCCTTCGCACTACGTGCGTGATAAGGCCGTCTTCCGAACGGACCGAATTTCGGCTGAAAATAAACAAAATAAGCACAAAAAAATCACCAATTAGATTAAATTCCACACTTTAGGTCGCACTCTAGCCCAAAACATCCAAATTTCGGGGAATTTTGTCCTGAATAGCACCAAAAGTCCATCCAATGTCGGGAGCCCCTCAGCACACGTGCTCTCTCACCGGGGTGAACCTGAGGAAGGATCATTACTGTTGAAAGAAAAACTGTTCGATGACGGAAAGTCGGCCAGGTTTTGTTTTTCCAATTCCGAGGTTGTCTGATCAGTGGGGTGCCTGTTTTGCCTCGGCCACTTTAGTTAGTGCCCCCGGCCCGCCTGGCTTAAAGAACACCGACCAGATGTTGCCCCACTACCGCATTTTATGCGCTTAGGTCTTCCAATGCCTCGTCACATCATTAGCGACATTAATCAGATCTGCAAAGGCCTCGTCGCTCCATTAGCGACGTTAATCAGGTCTGCCAATGCCTCGTCACACCATTAGCGAAGTTAATCAAGTCTGCCATGCCTTGTCACACCATTAGCGCACTACGGTGCGACGGATTGAGGCGCCCTTTTGGACTTGAAAACCCTCGCGGTTCCCTCTCTTCGCCTGTGAAATGGAACTGCCGTGCCTTCACGTGCGACTCGCACGCGAAGCAACATGCGAAACTTGCATTCGCCGCGCACTCCCGACGCCTCGCGCGTCGGAGACTGACCCCTCGATTTGGTTGCGGAGCTCGTGAGCCGGTTGGTTGCATCGTTACTGTTGCATCCTTTCGTCACGAGAGTGTTGCGCATGCCGCTTGTGGCTGGGCTCGCGCCGAGTGCAACCAATCCGGCTTTTCGGGCGTCGGGGCGGGCGCCGCGGCTCTCCGGCCGTCTCGAGGGAATAGCAATGTTTGGTTAATGTCTCGTTTTAATACGCTGATCAACCAGGTGATAGGTATCCACTAGCGCTTGTATTTCTCCCGGTAGCCGGTAATCCGACTCAGAGTACCTATCTTACTGTGGATTAAGAGTGCAGCTAAAGTCCCCCAACAGGACATATGGTCGGTCGGAATGCGACCGAAAGAACCTATCTAGTTCAAGAATACAAGCAGAGGCTTGGAGATCAGATTGTGGATGCAAAACACTGATTATCGCAACTTGGAAGCCAGAATAAGAGGCCAAAGGTGCAAGACAATACCCGCTCATAATGTCCACCCAGCCACCCTCCCGCAAACATTTGACGTCAAGGTGAAGCAGGACGCAGACTCCATTGAAGCGGTGTCTGCCAGGGCTAGACAGAATGTGGTATCGACTCTTCAAAGGATGAAAAATCGGATCCAATGAGGCTGTACGGAAGCCAGTTTCCTGGTTACAGAGGATGGCCGCTGGATCAATGTCTAAGGAAGACAAACGTGGACAAACCCCAAAGATTCCAAGTTTTGATGCAAAGAGCCATTGAAAAGAATGAAGGAAACTGCCTAAGCATCAGGCTGCTCATGCCAATGCTGCTACGCCTCGCGGACACGCCGCTTATCTGATTTAGATTGGTCAGGGTCTGTTGGAAACCCATCCCAATTCCAATGACATCCTCTTTAAAGAATCCATACTATAAGTACCTTTGTCAAACAACCCTTACGTGATTTGGCTTGCATTATTAATTCGGAAATCATCTCGAATGTACAAGCCAGACCGGGACCTACAGAACTATCAGAGCCAGACCGACTCCGCAGTTGGTCCATCCACATCCGAAGGAAGAACAAGAACCAGCAATCCTGTCGGTGGTGGATCAGGCGCGAGACTCGATGTTGCCTTAACCGTCGGTTGTAATGGGTCAAGATCGACCTCGATCTCAACCACCGGACTTTTGCCTGCATTGCTTTTTGGGTCCCCAAGGGCAGGGCTAGGGGGAAGTGGTTCCCCCTATCCCAGAACAGGTATCGGTGACAAATAAGCTGTAGATAGATGTAAACCAGCTGCTTCAGCCCCTTGAATAGCCTCACCCAAAGGTATATCCACAGGGGCTTCCAAAAGACCGATGTGAGGCACCACAACTGGTGCTGCATTGGCCAAAACTTCCTCAACCTCCATAGCGGGTAATTCTGGCACTGAAGGTCCCGGTGAATCATCCTCGACCACAGGCTGCACTAAAGGTGGAGAAGCTGTGGTCTAAACTGAAGATCCAACCAAACTTGCATGATTTGTACAGACCCTGGCAATATTCCCCAGCTCGCCACACTGGAAGCATTTTGACTAGCAATGCTGAATGGCCACAGAATACGTGAAGTCGCTTTCTGTTAAGGTAAAAACCGTGGTAAAGTACGGCCTGTTCTCATAGTGATAAACACCGATCGAAGGAACGAGATGACATCTCATTCCACATAGACATGGAATGTCTGTAGTTTGGACTCCACCGCAGCGTAGTACGAGTGGGCCTCTACTAAGCGCTTCGGGGAGATTTCCGGAACAACGAGGTTCAGGACTATGCGTTCAGGCATCACGTTGCTGGAGAACCCAATCATCTCCTGTCCTTTGACTTTTATCACATGTCCTACCAGAGCAGCTTCATCCACGGGTGACCTTATACAATATAGATGTCGAAAAATGTCGAATATAGATGTGTATATTGGTCTTCCGGCCGAGATGACTGCTCTTTTTCCCAGAAATTTGACAGTTGCCTCCACATATTCCCGGACTTCAGACCCAGGTGCAGCCTGGAATGTGATGAGGAGATTTTGTTCCGGTGCTCGCTGGAGGTGCCAAACCAACTTTGGCTGCAACAGAAGCTGCAAAAGTTATCCTGCCTGGATTAAATCCACGTTAACATTTGATGGAACTGCCACTGGACCACCAACTTCATCTTGCACAGTGCCCTGCACAAGTGGGGAGATGCCATCCTAGCTATCTAAACCCTTTACTAGATACAAGGACTAAAAATTGTAAGTTAAGCTCAATAGATGTCTGATAGCAAAGATCAGAGCTATTGGTCAACAGATGCAAAGTTTCTAACCCTACACTGTTCTTAAAAACTAATTTAAAGCCTATGCAAGCCCAGACGCAACTAAGATTAGAAAAAACTTACCCCCAATGCCAGAAAACTCAAAAAACCATGAAATCCGTCTTAATCTGCTAAATTCACGTTAACCTAGAGGGCAGCAGATGGCGCCGTGAAAAACTTACACAGGAAAAGGAAACCATGAAAAACGTTCCTTCCGTATCCCAACTGCGTGAAAAAGGTTCCACGATAAGCCTGCAAAACGGTTCCCAAAAGAACTAAATAACGTAATTAGCAGGAAAATTTATAGGCGGACAACTACTTGTGTCCCACAATTTCGAAATTTCAAAAATAATTTGGAAAATAACGTGGAACTATGCAAAATTACAAGCCTAAAAGGGGACAGAACTCAAATTGCAGGGAACTACCCTCCAATGATAACTAGCCACCTTTTGCACAGCAAAATACATTGTTACAGATGCTTGTTGGAGCACAGAAGATAGGAACTGAGAACCATTATCGCATTTCACTATGTGTGGAGTTCCATATCTGACTGAGAAGATACGTTACCTTCATCAGTTTTAGGTAACGGTCCAACAAGGTCTATACTTATAGTTTCGAATCTGGGAGGCACAGGAGGACTGGTAAATACTTCCTGTTTCTTGGAATGATCAGGCTTAAACCTGACACAGTGGAGACACTGCTCCACATACTGCATTATAGAACCCCTCATTCCTAGCCAAAAATACTTGGCTATAATGCGTTGATAAGTGCCTAACGCAGCTTGATGATCAGATTCATCATTATCATGATACCATGACATAACACGTCGTTGCAACAATTTTGGAATGACCAGTTTTGGTTCACTGGATTCTACAAATTCCTAGTGCTGATAAAGAATCCCATCAAGGACCACGTAACCTCGCAGTAGGTATGTACGTGCGTCTTCATCTTGCATACGTCGGAACTCATCTTTGGTAATGGGTTCCTCATCACTGAGAAATTGGTGAATTAAGATAACAGGTTCGGCGGTATTTCCTGTTTCTGCACCAGTAGGCCTTGACATTAAGTCAGCGACTACATTCAATTTCCCTGGAATGTATTCTACATCGAATACATAATTCTGGAGACTTAGAGCCCATCGAGCAAGCCTACCTTGTGGATTGTTCAAGGTAATCAGCCATCTCAACGGACTGTGATCAGTATGCACTACAAAGGGCATTCCTTCGATGTTCCCTCTGAATTTGCTAATTGCCCAAATGACCGATAGTGCCTCGTGTTCAGTAGTGGAATAATTCTTTTGGGTTGCGTTAAACAATTTTGACGTATATTCGATGACCTCATAAGGTTTTTCATCACCCTGCACCAACTCCGCTCCCTGCAATTGGTGTCCAACGTGGGGCACGATGAGGTGCTTCTATAGCACTTCAATGTGTTCCTGTAGTCCAGTTTGAAGATTGGATTATTCTCATCATTTTGTGTTGTGAAGTGAAATGTGCTCCGAATTAGGCCTACTCCTCCACAGTGCTTTGTGTGGTCCCCACTCTTGTGCATCTCACTTCTTCAGGTGATAGGGCATTCATAGACCCCTTCACAGAAGGAGTGGGGGCCAGGCACTTTTGGAAGAATAGAGAAAAGGGGAACTGGTTTTAGGAAACATTATAGGTGGCTTGGGGAGATATTCTTTATTGATTTTTTAGAGGTTACAGAAATCAGAAGGATATTTCCAGAAGCAAGGAGGTAAGGGTTATCAGGTATGAGGGTAACATGAATATAATAAACATACTTTTATTAGGGTTTTGATTACAATAATGATAATGAAAATTGACATTCCTAACATTAGAGCCTTAGAATTCCATTGTCAGCCATGTTTTTCACATTCTGCATGTTACCACTCTTAGTTGTTTTCAAAATGGCGACCAGTATGGTTTCCTTGAAACCATTCTGGGTGAAGGAACAGAGGCGTGAAAGCTCTCGTGTGGCGAACGTCGTATTATGGCACCACACTGCCCACTAACCCAGCTGGTTGGCTGCCAAGCCATTTAGAGCCCCCCATAACTGTCTGCACAGCGAAGTTATGGGTTAACAAAACCCCAAAGCAGACCAGAAAGAGAGAGAGAACAGAGAGATTTTGGGGGAAAGATCACTGAACACAGTTCAGGGCAACAGGGTTGCCAGATCCTGTTTGGAGATACACTAATGCCAGATTATCTGGTATTCAGTGTCAACTTTCCTTGAAGTCAAACAATATAACATTACCATCCGTTTCAATCTCAACGAAATATATGAAAGTAATCTGGATGATACATTATTCAAAGCGTGAAGAAGGACAGTAGAAATATAAATTAATACAACAAAACACTTAAATTATAGAAAAACTCGCGTTTTCACAGCACATGAGACGCATCCGTGTTCCTGCTGCTGACTTCGAAACAAAGATGGTCACCGTCGATGTGGAGTGTATAAAGTACCCCACGAAGTTACGAGAAAAGCTTCCTTGGGATTTATAGTTAAAATGACAAAACGATTGCTGAAATTGATGCTCACAATTTTGCCTAATAATTCAGTAACTACAGTGTTCAACCAAATTAAATACAGGCCGAAATTATGGCCGTAATAAAGAAATGACACCCACGTACACGAACGTGATCAGTAAAGATGGCCGCCCCCAGTGTCACATGTAAAACATACAACGGGGAAAACGGGCTCAACAAAACAAGACAGCAACGAAAAAAGGTCAATTTCTGACAAATAGGGAAGAAAAATTAACGAAAAGGACAAAGAAAAAGGATCTATACAACCAAGAAGAACGGATGGGCAGGAAAACAAGCCAAAACAAAGGTAGGCAACAGAAAAAATAGTCCCTTACAAAGACAATCGATCGCGCCTCATCACTACAGGCATGATAAGGCCTGTTAATCCATGATAATTCAGTTCATTAGCTAACAATCCACCCCTGTGAACAAAAAACCCTGCAAATAAACTGAAGATTTCACCAAAAACTTCAGACTGCAAGAGCTCCAAAAAAACGTGACTGCTCACTTCCAGGTGAACCTGCGGAAAGAGCATTATTGTTGAAAGAATGCCATACCATAACCACCCTCCCTATCCCTTCAACCACGATTCAGATCCAGTTATGATGTCTGAACAGCGTGACTACACTGCCTCCCTAAACTTTAAAGACTTGTTATTAATGCCCTAGCAATTTAAAACCATAACATTAAGACCATTAAACTGCCTCTTCATTATGAATGAGATTTATATGCAAGTTAAAACTTCCTAGTTTCCCTGATACACTCCTACAGTGCTTGGTTGCACTATTGAGGAAGGACTGAAGAACATTTTCCATCTGTGTTGAGAAGACCATCATGAGAGTAATACCTCTCAGGATTGTGTAACAATTCCTGAGAGGCATCAGCAAAAATAATTCCCTCTTTTTGGCAAAAGGTAGAAATCCTTTGAAAAAGTGCCTCCCCATGTAAGCCACCAAGACTCGATATCCTTGGAATGCTTGATATTACCATCCTTGACTTGGGCCGAACATGTCGGACCTCTTATACGAAGCTCCTCAGATGTCTTAGTAGACCCTAAGGCGAATCTCTTTCCATGTTGTTGGTTCCATCATGCACCACCACCACGGGTTTGGGACTGGCAATTTTTAGCACAGCTCCCACCAGTGAGGTTAAATGCTCAAATCAAGTGCCAGGATAGCACAGCGTAGTTGCTTTACCAGGTTTGCATTACCGGTGTCCCTTCGTATAAAAGGTTATGGCATTCTTTTTGGCCCTCTTCTTAAGGTTTCTGTATGCCACCTTTATTTGATCCACCTTAGTAGTGTAGGGCACCCACTTGGCGTAAATTGCCCTTTGACCTGTGGGCGTGGCCTAATTACCCACGTGACCAATAGGCCCCGCCCCCTTTTCCAAAAATCACCGCCATGGTGCGCTGCAGCCGGAAGTGACGTCACAGGTCGATAAGCCCCTCCCCCTTACCCTAATTAACCCCACGTGACCGGAAGTGACGTCATATGGCGCCAAATTTAAAATATAATAAAATTTTAGAACTTTCAAACCGGAAGTGACGTCATATGGCGCCAAATTTAAAATTTTAGAAGTTTCCAATCGGAAGTGACGTCATAGGGCGGGAAATTCAAAAAACATGTGTTTTGAAGGCCCCTAAACCGGAAATAACGTCACAAATGACGTCATAGGGGCGCCAAACTCAAAAACAGGCATTTTTGAAGGCCCTAAATAGGAAAAACGTGACAAATGACGTCATAGGGGTGCCAAACTCAAAAATCAGCATTTTTGAAGGCCCCAAATAGGAAATAACGTCACAAATGACGTCATAAGTGCGCCAAACTCATAAATAGGCATTTTTGAAAGCCCCTAAACAGGAAATGGCATCATAGGGGCACCATATATACATAAATAGGCATTTTTGAATGCCCCAAACAGGAAATGACGTCATAGGGGCACCATATACACAAAAATACAATATTAGTGAATAAATTAAAAGACTTACCCTGTTTTAAATTTCGTAGAGAGAGAGAAATGAATGTCTGTCCTCCAAGACCTCATTAGCTATACTGACATGTTGAGGCCTGATGACTAATCAATGGGCACAGGCCTATCTAGATAAGCTTATCTTATCTATTCAGCCAAAGGGCATTTTGGCTAGATGATACCCCCCAGCAATGGGCACAGTTCAATCTAGATAAGATTAAGTTATCTATGTAGCCAAAGGGCATTTTGGAAAAATGATTGCCGTGAAACTTTCCATGGATATTTCAAGATGCCTCTCCTGATAACTAAGCAATAGGAGCACCAGTCTACCCTAGAGAATTAGATTATCAAGATGCCGCCCCATGATACTGTGCAAAGGGTAATGTTGGAACTTGCCAAATTACAGGCCCTTTGTTACCATATCAAGTACAAGTACAGCCAAGACCTACAAATGTAAAACAAGGTCCCTGATAACCAATCTCAAACTGGGTTCAGGGGGCGTGGAGGTTTAGAAAAACCAATGAGGAAGAGCATAGAGGGCGCACGCGTCAGTATTGAAAGGGAGAATAAAAGGACAGACCCGACCTGTAGATGTACACTTTTCTGCTCAACCATCA
>JAUJYV010001174.1:0-20791 GCA_033995625.1 Ophyiulus pilosus
CATACGACCACGTTACGTTATGCAAAAATAATCGGAGAGATAATGAAACAAGCCATTCATTAACCGCATTACTAGCTCAATAGCCACAAATATCCTACACACAAAACAATTTGGTGAAAAAGCATCTTTCCTAAGTGATATATCAACAATTGAGCGATGAAGTGGTGACTATTGGCTCGGCCTTTGATGGTCTGATGGTCACTTTAGCCTCTGAGTGGAGAAGAAGGCACAGGAATGCAAAGTGAGAGCTTTGAGGCCATTTTCATGCAATTCATGGAGTACTCTTGAAGTCGATGGGGCGAACCAAGTGTAGATAACCGAGCACCTGAACCTCGATCCATGCCTTAGACAGCGCTTGCAGTCCTATTTGAATCAATGCCATCTTTCTTTGGGATTCTGTCATTGCCATTTCTGTTCTATTTTCCCCCTTCTTTTGCTATATCCTTCTTGAAAGGAAAACCAACGTATATTTGTACCAAAAGGTATTAAGGCCTAGGTGAAATCGCCTTTGGCAGGGATATGTTTAAACAGGCGACCCAACGCCAATTGCATTGCTTTTAAATGGCTCTAATTTGTTTTCGTGGCAGGTCTAATGCAAGTACTTACCATGTGTACTTAACATGGTCGTGAATGCATGCCAGGATGACATGTTTACTTTCCATCAAAAAAGCAAAGAAGAAAATTGACAGCCATAAATGTAGCAAATAGGCACCATATGCATGTGAAGGGATATATAAAATGACGTGGAATCAGTTCACCCCCAGTCATTTCCCTAAAAATGTTATAAGAAAAATATAGCCAGGATAGTTTACGTAAGAAACCTTTCAGCACACCAAAAAAGTGCTTCCGTAAATAAATATAAGTAACTACTTTTTGTGCCGTTCTAACTGAATATATTGACCATTTGAGTAGGGCAATTTTGCATACGCTCGCATATAAAATCATCAACATCGATAAATTGAAATGTTTTCGAGATAAATTATAAAACTACACCGTCATCTGACATCCAACATTAAAGTAGCTACTTAAGAAATTATAAATTAGAAAAATATATTTTTTTAAGAATTCTAATAAACGCATAAAAATGCAATCATTTCCAAATAAGACCATGTGAAACTGTTCCGCGTAAAAATGTGTATTTCTATAGTATTTTATAACAATTATGATAATTATGATAATTGGTATAAAACCTTAAGAAGTTTTTTCAGTTTTCATTCATTTCTTCTTATAAAATCAGTGGAGCTGTATTTTGAAATACCATATAGTCCATATAGTGCACGTACGGGATAGGAAAAATAAATCTGCCGCCACGAAATGCATTTTCTAATGCACGCAATACTGTCAACAATCGATTAACCCAAGCTGAAATTAATAATTAGCACTATATTTAAAAAATAGGGCATGCTAATTATAGGGCGCAGTTCGAATGCATTAAGACCTGCTGAACTCTAAACGAATATTTATAATTGCATTCAAAAGAGAGCTGTGATTAATAATTTGAGCTCAAGCTATCATTCTGTATGTGGTAATACATCTGTTCTTGAGTATACACATCGAGCGTACATAAGGGTTGTAAATTACTTGTTTCTTAAATCTCTTAGAAAATGAATAGCATTTTAGATAAAACTAAAAAATGTACGTGCTCAATGACCAAATTTGTTTTGAAATTTCAAGTTCTCAGAATCTCAGCTCGATGATGTATTTCCTAACGGTTCTCACCTTTAAAACATTTAAAAGAATACCCAGTATGTATTACGTAATATTAATAGCCAGAACGAAACGCAATATTAAGTGTGAGCATCCTCAAAAATTTCTAACGTGGAGGATAGAAATCCGATACTGAAAACAGGATCAATTTTATGGCTAGGTGTAACTTAAGATTTTAGTACCAAGCAGGGTTCCTCGACTAATAATTCGAGCTCAGCAATATATCTACGTACCCCTAGCCGCAGACCTCCAGGGGATGATTGTGGGGTAAACTATAAAGTATAATATAACTATTATACAAAGTAATCTCATCCTCGTTTTTTTTCTTTTTTTTCACTTTCCAGCCCCATTTCGCAGAAAATCATACGTGGAAACCTCGCCGGACTCAACTCGGTGTTAAATTATATAATTTCAGCTCACTTAAAATCCCCTCCAAAATTCTTTGATGTGGGTTTTACAACTCTTAGCAGGAACTTCAATAAAACTGATCTTATTATTAAGGCAAGTGCAGTTATCTGATCCCGGTTTACGGGCAAAATGGGAAATATTTGGACACGTTGTGTTCAAATTAATAACATCGACCTCCCCCTATTCGGATCAATGAAAACGATAACGTGAATCTTCCCGATTCGCCGAAAACTATCAATTTGCAATATTTTCATCGACAAACAGTAAAAATCATAGAAAAGCTGTTTGTTGCTGACCTCGTTGCTAGATGTCAGTGCAATAAACCAATCAATAAGGTACGAGATGAATGTGCTAAATGCAAGAGCAGTTTCAAATAGAAAAAATGTCTGGAGCATAAATAATCAATGAATATTTTATCACCACCTTGCATAAAAAAGCGTTTTCGCTAACAAGCAAATGGTCTAATACTGTGATCAAGCAACAAACAGCGAGCATACAAAGTTTACTTTGATTTTTCCTTAATGGAAATCAGCAACATAAAAAAGTTTAAAATATTTATATTATACTTCGTTAAACATAAGAGAGTTTTAGCATGCCAATGTCTACATATATACATACCTTAATTATTTTAATGGCCGGAAGGGAAGAACTACGCATGCGCACCCATTACGTTCAGTTAGTTCATTGGTTAGTTCAATGCGTGGCTCCTCCCTTCCCGTCATTAAAGTTAAGGCTACGTATAAAGACTTAGTGGGCAGCCTCACAAGTTTACAATATAAACATTCAATGTACAGTACCCAAAAAGAATGTGTTAAAAAATGTGTGAAACATGTAGGTAAATTGACCCATTTAAAACCAATGCTACTTTGTGGGAATCGAAGAAACAGGGGAAAGTACCTAACTTGTACTTTCACACAATATAGTATATGTAGGACCGATGTTGATGCAGCCTTATTACAATTCAAGGAAAACCCACACAGTTACATTTTAAACGGCAATCTTAAAATTTAGTATATTCGAGGACAAATTACTGAACTGGTTTACCATTTGCAAATATTTAATTAAATCAGATATTTAATTTTTCATATAACAGACTGCAAAAGCAAATATGTTAGACACTTCGCCTGCTCTCACATATCGTTGACATTTCCATTACGAAAAATGATAAATTTAGAGCAATTGACAATGAATCTGTTACGTGACTGATGTGTATACGTTTAAGTTACCATCTAAAGTAATATTGAAATTCACGAGATGCCCAGAGGCAATCGTTGATAAAATGAGCAAACCCCCATAGCATAAAAGCAATCAGTGATTGCATACCCTAAAGGGGCTCATTTAATACTCAAACGCGATTTTTTACCGTTGACCTTTTCATGCCATTTGTCTTGAAAAACAATTGTTTTTCAGCATCATTATTTACCGTAGGCAACCTCTGGCGCGTAGCATTTGCTAGGCTTGCACGTTCGAAGACTACGTGTATTTACCATGCATTGACCAAAAGATTGAACTCTGAATACGTAGAAGAAAGCTTGTTCAATGGATCCATCAGATTAAATTTGATTTGGAAAACAAGAAATGAATATAGCCAGGAAATGTATTGAATACAAGTCTGCCTCTCTGTTCGAGCTTTACAATGAGAGAAAGAGAACATTATGGATCTGTGCACCACTTTGCATGCGAAATGCTCGTGTATACAGCCCAAGCAAAAAAATAAATAAATAAAAAACAAAAGAATCTCTTCTATTGCTTCCGTTTAGATGTCAACTCAAAGCTCAATGTTAGTAAAGCTGGGCAATCCTAAATTTAGTTTTTGCTGCCAAAATAAACATTTGAGAGATCCATAATTTATATGCCCGGGTGGGCAAATTATTGACAAAAAAGTATTGACAAATTAACCCATATATAAAAATGTATAAAGACTACAACTATGGATAAGTCCATATATCTACATGGTTTCCACGTTTACTTCCATGCATCAACATAAACCTAGTAAAAACTCATACATAACCATATATGTTTTCAGAAATATGGAAATATCATACCACATATGGCCCAATATAAGTTTTCCATCCGGAAATGCATCTAAGTATATATCTAAGTACATCTAAGTATGATATTGAGTAATGATCACAGACCAGATAAATGAACAGTAAACGCCATATACGGTAATACATGTTTTCACCATGTACAAATGTACATATATGGTGAATATCATATACGTATATAGGACCAAATATGGCTTAATATAAATTTTGCACCATGGAGTAGCCCAACATAAAACAATATTCCTATAGGACATACTATGTATATAAGCAGACTACAAATTCTCCTAACTAGAACATTTAGTAATTGAATTACATAAATAATAATTGAGTATTGTTTTCAATTTTACGTTGTTCAAATATATATGAATTTTCAGTTAAAATGTTGCACCAGTTTCGAATATATATGATATTCCTTTACTGTGCTTGGATGAAAGCAATATGATCTATTTTCAAAGCCGCTTTCGAATATAAAAACTACTGAAGTGTCCTTGGTCAGAAAGAGCTCTTTTTATCAGAAGTCTACTTTGATATGGGATGAAATTCGTCGTGGAATGTGCGAATACTTTTTTATCTAAAAGCATTGCATCCTTAGATTTAAAGCGGCCAACAAACAGAGGTTTTGTTCACATAGCTGGGGAAAAAATAATCGATTCCTGCCATTTTGTCTTTGCATTCATTGTTTCCCGTGTCTCACTAATTCAACCCGTATTCTGCGATCATCAAAAAAGTAACAAATACATTGCGTGAGTAAAAAACACAAAGACACTCGGTTCCCACGTATTCTGCAGCGTTATTATTGCTTTGTAGGTGAAATTAGTTGGGCGATAATTGAATCTGGAGTAACTATATTCAAAAATATAATAAATAAAACTAATCTACTTCTGTTGAAAATCAGTGTACGACAAGGTGACACACGCATACATTTTAATTTACTTTTTTCCCCATACCCATCAAGTACTTTGTAAAAAGCATTCAGCCCAACCCATATACATAGGCGCTGCCACAAATAGCGAAAATAATTATTTTTGCGGTGTTTTTTTTTCTTCTTTTTTGTCAATATAAATGTATGATTAAAACTGTGTAGGCATGCGAGAGCCCATTGTAAAAACACTAGTGTGTCTACTGCTTCAATAGTCTAGATATAGTACTACTGTATTGTCAAGTAGTGGTAAAAAATCCATGTAGAGGCAACAGAGGGGGGAAATAGAGAGAGTGAAAAAACTGGAGCATTTCTCTCCCTTTAAATAGAAATTTCTTCATCTTAGATAAATTTCACTTAAGTATTCATCCATTTGTTTTGATCGATTTTTAACTCCCTATCTACTAAGCATTTTTCATTTTTCCCCGCATTTCCCTATGCAATAAAAAGCTCGCTCTCTGCGCAAACCTCAGCCACATAAAACTACAGGCAAAGATTCAAAAAAACATACCACGAGATCTATGCATCTAACATTGCTTTTACAACAATTCTGCATATTCATATAAATATGCAGAATTGTTGTAAAAGCAATGTTTAGATACCACAAGAGCAAGTACCAAAGAAATGTTAATAAACGTTGGCAGAGAAATTATTAACAATGAGCTTACTAATACAACAGAAATTGGAAGTTTATGTCTCCTGATCACGGAAAAGCCAAAAGCAGAAATGTGCCATGTATGGGCAGTGGACATATTGCTATTTAAGTACATGTACAATATAGACATCTACATGTATGTGAATACACGTATTTCCACTAATACATCCGAGTATACATTTCCATACTTATAGAATTTCGGTTATGCTCATATAGTTTTTGCACAATTTTGTCAATGACCATGTATATGTGTTATAAATGATCATAATGTTCATAAATGGTCATAAATGTTTTGGGAATTATCCCTTCTTGTTGACAAATAAAAATTAGCAGCATGCAAATCCTATGCAATTTGGTTTTTTTATTGGATTTGTAAAAATGCTTGTAAATCACAGATCTGAGGGATAAAATTACAATGCAAAATTTGATCCAACAGATCCTTCAATTGGTAGAATACGATTATTGATTCCAGTACGAGATGAATATATTACCTGTAGTAGTCAGGAAGGTTACATTAATAGCATTTTACTAAAATATGAAGACCGTTTATTACCTTCCAAATTATATAATTCGTTAGTTGCGTGTCTTACTCCCACGCAACAATGTGCGAGTCGAAATCATAATGCCAAACAATATGTATTTGGCATAACAGCAAAAATGGGGCGAAATTTCATGTCTCTTTCTCAAAATGAGATGTATGTAGTAAAATACACGAAATTCCAATTTACACGAAGCAATTACATTATTCAGGAGTTACAGTGAGAAACAGTGCTGGTAATAGACCAGTGTGCCGCAGAAGTTTAAGGGATAGGGCGTTACGAATTTTAAATTGTTTAAAAACACTAATGTATTCAGACAGATGCTGATATATTTTACAACAGGAATATCGTTCTATATTTTATTACATACCGCAACACGATTTTATAAAGCAAGGGGAATTTACATATGTGAATTTGAAAAACTTAGAGAGGATTGCACAGACCAATATTAAATACTTCAGTAAAGATATGGAATTGCAATGAACAAACGGTTTTTAATGAAAATAGAAAATAAAAGCATTTCATCTTGAATTCAAGAACATTTACCTTAACAATTAATTGGTTTGGGGCGCAAAATGGGATTACCATCTCCATCATTTCAAATATATGCAGTAATCCTTTCAGTCCCGCACAAAAACATGCAAGGAATTTCGAGAAAAAAAACTTGGCAATAGAATTAATTACTTGGTGCATTTACTTAGTTCTTGGAAAGCATTTTCAAAAATTCCTTCGGAAATTAAAATCCTTCCAAAATATTCTCAGAGCATAGCAAACTCCCCATAATTGAGAAGAAATTCGTAGAGAAACGCTTTATTTTCCTCCAGGTTCTCGAATATTAAACTTCCGACCCAGCAAGCACTTAATATATGCTTATGTTTTTTTTATTTTCATCAAAAATATTATGATGGAAAAATGTCTGATAAATATCAACGATGAATGAGCCTGGAGTGCTCGCAACAGGAGGAACTTATACGTCTACTCCCAAAAGCCTATTCCACGATAATTAGAAATTGGGAATGTGCATTTCAAATAATGCAAGTCCCAATCCAACCCCAGGCATTTTGCCATTAATGATCCCACAGTATGTTACGTCCATATGAAAAAGGCAAATGAATGAACCAAAACTTGAAAACGGAAGATATGCCTACGATGATAGTAGGCATTCAAGTGTTTATCTCAACAAAAGCTAGAAGTGCGTATATGAATACATGTGAAAGAAACAACAAAGACCAGTGGTGACCAAAATACAGCTCAAAAGGTGACTGCGCAAATAGCCTAAAAGATAATTGCACATATACGTGTTATCAGCCTAGGAAAAAGTACTCAAAACTTTGCATGCAGTACCAATTTGGTGATATGATCATATATAGTAGCGTTTTTCAACCTTCTTCAGCTCAAGGAACACTAAGCTAGGTCTAAAACTGTCGCGGCACAACGGCTGACTTTGTCCTAATTTAACATTATGGGTGAAAAATGGATTTGTAACTGATGATAAACTTCAATGTGCCAAACTTCAAATGGCCTTAA
Organism: Ophyiulus pilosus; assembly: GCA_033995625.1. Classification (NCBI taxonomy): domain Eukaryota; kingdom Metazoa; phylum Arthropoda; class Diplopoda; order Julida; family Julidae; genus Ophyiulus; species Ophyiulus pilosus. The sequence continues at coordinate 7,804 of JAUJYV010001174.1, forward strand.
CCAGACCCACGATTTTAGCTTATTTAATGAAACATATTCAAAAGAGGCCAAACTAAAAGTATGTTAACCGGCGTGAATATCTGGTTGACATATCTTTTATTGAATTTACATGGATTATTTTCGTTATTGCACTTTACATCGACTAACTAGTGCTTTTAGAGCACCCTAAATTGAATTTAAAAAATACTTTAAATGCATTACTAGCTTTTTACCATATTGACGATTTTATCACGAAAGAGCACGAGCTCGTTTCTATGAAATATTGGCAGTATTTAGCAATAACAAACTCGCGTTCCTTTACTTTTCCTATTTCTTTGGCTGTTTGGATGCCTTGATCGTTACGATAATCTATGGCCTGACCATTTCTTAACCAGATATTGCATGTATGAACGCCATCACGCAACGCTGTTTTTTTGTAGCTGCGAATTCAAGGTATATTATAACGGGGAAATTTGAGGGAGAACAAGAGTGGATCCCAATCACCCCCATAAATCACTCGCTTAACTGCCTGAAAAGATCAACATGAAATGGCAAATTAATGTTAGCCATAGCTCGTTAATCGATGTACAAGACAGCATTATGAATGTCACATGGACATACTGTGTGCGGTGAACGAAAATAGGAAAAAGGCAGAAATAAAGGTCATATCAACAGGATATAAAAAGTCACATTTAATGCGATATTAAACAGTGCCCGCCATCTTTAGTTAAGCAATAACCGGCTGTGTAACACGCCTGTACTGTCTACCGGTGTTATGTGAAGGGTTTGTAATTGTGCCGCGGGTATTACGTGAATAAAAAACATTAAAAATGTTAATCTGAGTGCAGATTATCTTATTAAAAACCTGATTGTCTTTAATCACTTTCCTTAAAAAACATATGGCGTGCCATGAAAATGTCGCCTCCTTATTCAGTGTAACGTGTGAATTTTAATCACCATTTTGTGTGCCGTGAGTTGAAAAAGGTTGATAATCACTGGTCTTTAAATTAGCAAATAACAGTGTTGATGTATGGATTTAGTCTCTGGCGAATGAAGTGGGGTTTCTTAGATAGAAATTTATTCCACTAAATAGCCATTTTTGTATGATAGTTATTATTGTAAATTGAATTCGCGAATGAAACTTGACATTTCTAACAGTTCACTCGGTCTATTGATTCATCAACCCTTTAGCCAATCAATTGTTACTGGACATCTGAGTGTGCAATCATCGTTTTTTCTCCAAGGTAAAAATAAATTCTCGTGAAAATAATTCTCAATATTTTGGCTCACTTAATGACAGTGTCTAACAAATGCACCCGTATTAGTTTACCCCTATGGATAGGCAAACACTGCCAACATCTACGCTTGCAGTGATTGCCTATGTCAAGGGGCAACGTTGACTTTCTATGGTAATAATGTAAAAGCTGGGAACCGTAATTCACGGTATAGTTCCCTTAATAGGGAAATTTAGCAAACTCTAACCGTTCATTAATACCATTACGGAAGGGAGGAGCCACAGACTGAACTACCAATGAACTAACTGAACGTCATGCGCACTCATGACGTTTGCTAAATTTCCCTAATATGTTAAAAGTGTTAATGCCCATTGTACCGTTTTTCCACTTATATACAGTAGTTGTGTGTGGGCCCCTTTGTATCCTGGCAACCAATATTTTTAAGACACAGTCCGCCACTGGACTGGATGGTTTATATTTGCCAAATACCTTACTTTAAAGCAAAGGATTTGGAAAAATTATCCACACACACAGCAGTACGAAAACAATCGATTTTACTAATTTGAATACTTTAATATCTGACCAGTTTAAACGAATTCTGGATTCATATAATTTGTAGCGAAAATTAAAAGATTAAAATCTGTAATCTGAAAACGGGATCTGTGACATTACTCGAATCTACAATTCTAAAAGTAATAGACCGATAGAACTGGAGTTAATTGCTTGAGTAATTAATCAGATAATAGTGCATCACGTCATAAGCTTAACACGTACGGTTTAAAAGGCTGACACAGCAGCTAATACGCACATCTGAAAAATGTATAGATATTCGTGTTGAATAACAGAACAGGCCAACGCCTTAAGGCACTGAACAAACATGGCTGCCCCTTGGTACAAATCGCCACGTACCACATCGTGGGTCTATAGTCCATTTTCAATCTCGCTGGATCACGCTAGGAAAACGAAGAAGAAATGAACGGCCAAGGGCAATGGCCCCTAACTCGCAGATTCATTAAAGCATTCATGCAGTTTCTAGACTTGTCTCAGAGATTTAGTTGTGCTAATCGCCTATATCCTCCAAATGGTGAACGTGAATGGAAAATAAGGGAGAGTGAGTAAATAAAGTAAATGAAAATGGGCATCGTCATCTCCGCAGTTCGTAAGAAAATGGGGCATTAGATATAATTAAGCGTGCAAGTTGTTGCTCGCCTATAGAACAAGAAGAAAATGCCTTTGACCTTATACATATTCCTCGTTCCAAAATGTGACAAGTGAACGCAATTACAACGTGTCACAAAATGGATTCCACTGCCATTAAACATTTAATACATATGGCGCACTAGAGGTAGCATCTTTTTCCTACTTTAATGAATCTCTTTCGCATACTTTCCGTATACTTGCTCAACAACTAATTAAAATTATGCTGCGCACCTCAAAATGTCGGATGAGCACATATGTGCTAATAAACGAGGAGTAAATATATAAAAAAATGCACGCTGCATGTTATTAATTTTAAAATATGGAAGGTCTCTGCCATGTGATCCTTCACAATTTTTCACGAGGGGATTTAATTTTCAGAGAATGCACATTAGCCCAAAGCATGGTTTCCCATAGAAAGGCGATAGCAGTACCTCTCGAAGAAAAGCAATAAAGAACTAATTTTTATATAAAATACATTATTAAATTGGATGCCCTAAGCAACAATTTTGAAAAGTACAAGAATTATAGCATCAAATTTTCAAGCAGCCAGACAGAAATAAATTTGCCGTTTAGACCGTTACATTGAATACATCCCAATAACGTATCAATACATATGTCTAACAAGAAATAGCCAATTCTATAAATACTTTACTAAAACTAATTCTTACAATCAATGACACACAGAATAATTGCTTACAATAAGTTTGAAAAATATGCCAAAATAAATCACTACGTTAAAACCACCTTTAGGTCTCGAAAATCCAACAAACTTTCAGTTAATGAGAATCTATGTCAACATTATAAACTAGTGATTCTAAAAATCATATTTAGAGTTTCAACAGATATGCAACCTTTATTGCTGTTTCGGTCATATGTGCATGTACAGTACATTCCAAGCCCCATAGCGTGTACACGTGTATCGTTGGTATAAATTACAAATGTTATAAATTCAGGAAGCATATGCGTACGTTTTATTGTAAAAAAAAACACACAAAAAAACCCAAGAAAAAAATATTAGTGAATGCTCACCGTGTTGTTTTATTTAGCTGGGAGAGATTTTTATTATGATCAACATGCACTTTTATATGCAATGTGCTCGTACTGCAAACAGTAAAATCTTCAGTTAAATGAAATAGATCAGCGAGCGTACATTGCGCCCAAGTTCAAGAACTGTCTTTATTGTATTCTATGTCATCCAATAATAAACTTATTTAAAGATGAAAATGGAGCAAAATTCAGATTCGGCACTGAGGCGATACGGCGTTACAAAAATATCTTCGCGCGCAGTTAGGGTTTATGAAGGAAGACAACATCCATATACTTTATTGTAAGCAATATACATGGTTATATCGCATTACCCCATCCAACGTGAACGGCAGCAGCGATTCTCCCCCTCTTATGTACAGCATCCTATATAGTAATATTCATCTAAACTAGGGATGGAATCTCTCGGAGGAAGAAAGCTGAGCTCCAAACTAGTCCGAACCTACAATTTGGTGAAAATGTGGCACAAAGTTGAGCTGCAGTTATCACCCGTTTCACTTGCTGTCCATAAAAGTTGACTGAGGAAAGCTCTTTTATGACATTCCTGGCAGTCGCTGTTAATTAAGTGGACGCCACCGTATACACACGTTGCATGTTACGACAGCAGGACCCTAATACTCGTACAATCGAACTACCTGCAGCCAACGAATAGGAAACTTGCTACGGTTTTGCCCGGCAAAGCAACCTCAAAATGTACACAACCACGCCCACTTACATAATCGCAAAATTTTGTTCATATTCTCTCGTACTTGATTGATATCATTCTGAACAACAGATTTTAATAAGATCGTCTTTTTCAACGATCAATAAAAACAACTAATCTTGAACCCATCCATGTTGTTAAGTGTCCTGTGCCTAGCGTCCATCAACTATAAATTAATCATTTGCTTTCAATAAACGATCGTTATATCCGAAATTGTATATGTGGCTATGACAACATTTGGTAAGTACATAGTTAAAAAACGAAATAAAATAAAATCGGTGGAACAAAAATACATATGAGAAATGAAATGTATGGTATTTTTATCCTTACATGATCATATGTAATTTCGATTAAATGGCCATTTACAGCACGTCCATATATAACTATCCATCCGAGTTTATTTTCATGAATCTCCATAAGTGTCCAATTCCTGTTATGACTATGTTTTCAGACATAAGGCGGATATAATAAATTTCCATATGTGAAGAATGACATGGTTTTATTATATGGTCCTATATAAATATAATTTTTACACACGCTTTTTACCTGGTGTGAATATCCGTCCATATTTCAGTGGACTCGTCATCAAATGCTGCATGGTAAGAGCACCTTGTGTATATACACTTCAGCGTATTATTATACATTCAGCATGCCCATTCCTTGCCTGAAACATTTTCTGCGCCTGCCCTATACCAGTGCATATATATATATCCCGTATATAGACTCCGGCTAAATGGCTATCTGATGTCCCGAGTGAGTGAGCTGATCCATGTGTGTGGCAGAGTTTAGCAAATGGCCACCATAAAGTGCTGTCTTTGCAATAAGGTGCATTGCAGATATTAGATGGGCAGTAAAATATCGCAACGAAGGGAATCGGAGGGCCTTTGGCTTTACTCCATCAACATTGAGTCAACTGTGGTGCATATATACATACACAGGCAATGGAGAGCATCAACAGACCATCTAGCAGAGTGATAATCGCCACTAGTTTCAAACATAAATATTTCACAAGGGTAATATTTTAGAATCCCTATACAGTTGGCAGCCGCATTCTCACAATCGTAATTTTACTGATAGTACACTCTGTGATTGGTTAAGTACTTATGAATATCCGTCCTACGCAGATGCAGTGACCACACTTATGAATATTTAAACAAATCCATAGGAATGAAAGATATACACGTAGGTAGCTTGGATTTCTTTGGATAGATTTATATATTGGAACTCTGGGGCACAGAATAAACTTAGAAAATGTACAAATTATACAGTATAGTAACCTCAGTGGAAAATTAATTAATGTAATTAAAAAATGTCTTCCTTAGGTCAGACTAATTCCCTCTTTGAAACGTGATCTCCATAATGATGTCATCAATTAAACAATTAAATATAGCAATGTACATGTGAATAGAAGAGACTTTAGAAAATAAAAATAAATACTGATATAAGTTAATAATAAATATTAGCTTATATTGGCTTATTTGATACGTAAAGCATTGTTTACTCTTTATTTCTTGATCAATGATACGCATTAAAATATTAAAATGTTAATGAATTATTAATTACTTAAGAATTGAAGTATTAATTGAAATGCAATTAATATTAGTGGATTATCACTTTGATAATAATTGCTACTTTTATAGCCATGTCTGGGCCATATTTAGCTCTTGATGTGGCTCATGTTTAAACTTAGGTGGACCATATTTGGTAATATTAGATTTATATTTAACTACTGATGAGTCAAGTAAGGACAATATTTAGTCAAGTATGCATACAATATCTTGCCAATGATGGGTCATAAATCCAAGTAGGGGTATTAATTAGGTAAACTGCTAAACCACATAAGCATCATAAAATGTAATTTTGAACCATAGTTAGATATAGCCAAACATTTGCATATTTGGCTAGATATGGCCATATAAGGGCATATATGCGTGGGTATGGCCATACACGAGCATAACTGGGAAATACATGGACCAACCAGACCGTAAATGTCCAGATGTGCCCAAATTTGTTTTTCCACCCGATTAAAAACTTACAGCATACATGAAAGACAAAACCATCATAGTCACAAATTTTGGAAATGGGAGCCTACATCACTACAGATCCACAACCAATTTTTACAGGAACTATTCCGTCATATTGCCTAGAAACAAGAATAGCCTCAACAAGGCTTTCAAACCCAGGTCATCCCTTCATTTTACCGGAGGGTGATTTTGTTTACTCCTTACCTCGTATAACCTTATTGGTACAGTTCCTGCAGCGATTCCTAATTTGGTCTTTTAACGATCAAAAGCGCGGCCAACTGATTTCCAACGATAAACGAAAGTTTCCTCCCAATCCTCTTAGATCGTTTCCCCTCACTTATAAGTTAATAAGTGGTCGCGAAAGATATAAATGCACGGGTGTTTCGTTTTGATTGAGAAACTTGGGTCAACCTTAACTATGTATGTGTCAACAGCAGCCGCTTTTAGGCCTCCGAGGCTTAGCCAATTTTCTCGAAATACAATCATTAAAACACCGCCTGATCTCTGTTTTAAGAGAGGACTTCTTCAATGGCAAAGTGCTTCACGCAGTTTGAAAAATGGAATGTTGCTATACAGGCCCATGGCAAAATATTTATGTTTGGTCAAATGATGAAGGAAACAGATTGCCGTGATGGCAGAAAGAAGTGCATGCACTGTCCAGTCCATCGTGAACATGTGTTACTCAGGCCATAAGACAATTCAATAGACTCCCCATAAGATAGGCCACACGAGATTATTATTGACCAAGCTGCCACGACATAAGTGCTTGACAAAATGACGAAGACATTTGTTAAAACTGCTAAAATAGAAGCAATAAAAACGGTATTCTCATTTGGTACTGCAGTGCACACATTTTCTACAATTCTGGGTTATAAAATCAGGGTGTCCAGTACATTTGTTGGAAATAATTCAAGCATATTTCAAGGATTCCAAGACTTATTTCTTACATTTTCAACATTTTAATAACTAAAAACAATATCTAGAAGATTTTTTTTATAAAGAATAGTTCAGATAAACAGAAATTTCCCTAAACGGATAGGAGATTCCAGTATTTGATGTTTTAACACAAATTTTGAGCATAATTCCGGATTTTTCTGGTGATAAAATTCAAGCACATTTCCCGATATTGCCGAATTTCAAGGCTGCTGGACACCCTGAAAATACATCATTTCAACAAGAAAATACGTTAAAAAAGCTTCAGAGACCTTATATTGGAAACATTGACAACCACGAGTAAACATCAGTGGTTTAAAATGTTCGTATGAAACGAATCCACGATTTTTTGGTTTCCCAGTGCTGAATACACTGAAGTGGGAAACCTTTATTTCAAATCTGCTATATAATTAAGATTTAATTTACTATATATCTCTTCCAGTTGAATGTACATATCTGTGGAATACATTTACGAAAAACGTGAATTAGTCTGGTTTTTATACAGCACGGAAGTAAATTTCCTTTTGCCAAGTTTGATTAATAAGTATTTTAATTGAAATCATTTCTTCATTCCCAGAACTGTGATGTTAACAAGAAAAAAGTCCACTTTACGTTATTAAAATTTCATAATGCCGTCATCATGACGTCGATTATACCGTCGGCAATAACATGATTTTCATCAAAAAAATCTGCATACCTAAAATGACTGCAGTTAGGAAGTACTGTATTACAACAGCGGTTATTTTCATTAAGTATTCATTCATTCAAACTAAAAATAATTGCATTTGTACAACACAACCAATATCACAACACACTGCAAACAGTTTCGAGTGAACTAATTTCGGCAGCAGAACAACCTAAGATAACCTCACGCAATTTTTAGTTGGCAAAGTATCAAGTAAGTACGTCATTTATTGGACTTTCATTTTATTGTTTCATAATTTGTTAAGCAATAAATTATTTTTCATGCACTAACATGGAAGATGATATTCGTATATATTATTTACGTACATCCATAGACTGTATAAAATATTAACTAATTGAAAATGTATCATGTTCATTGAATAAAATTTAAATATTCGCACATACACATACATTACACAAAATAAATTCTAAACGATCATCACACCTTTCAATGGTCAACGAACCATTTATTTTTGGAACGAATCACCATATCACCTTTGCCATGAAACCAATAACTTTATGTTTTCAAATGCATCTACCTAATACTTTATCTTCCCAGTAATTGAGTGTCCGGATTCGAGTGTACATTTTCAACAAAATGTATACATTTCTTGGCTTTTAAGGATATAGTGCAGCATCAATGTCCTATTATCGCAGTGAAATCGAAGAGCGGGAATGCAATCAACCTTAAAGTATCTAATTAGACAGCAATTATCGCTATATATAGAAGACTAGCAGTGGGAATGAGCGTGGCGTCTACACAATCTTTGGAAGTGACTTTTCGATTCTCCCGAATCAAATAAAACGTTCATTGACGGCGATATAATTAGTTACACCCAGCGTAAGATTGATTGGCAAATTAGTGCTTGTAAGCCACATTAACTACGAAGTGAATTAGACGATTAATTCAACTAAAGTGAATCCAGATTCAGCGTTGTTGCCTTTTAATGGATACCATATTTTATAGGGCACGTTGCACTATCCTTTGCTTCTTTTTTTTTACTAAATAGCATTCTCCATTTGCCATGCATTTCCAATAAGATAAACACGTAATGGATGAAGAAGATTTAGAGCACGCATGCGTTGGAAGCGAGTTAACAACCCGACCCCATCGTTTGGAAATACTACGATATGGAAGTGCATTAGAAATGAGCATTAAGTCACCTAAGCAAAATAAGGCTGAAGTTTATGAGTCCATTAGCATGTCCAATTGCACACAGTGCATGGCCACAGATTAAAGCCGCTTTCTCTTAGCTTTGCATTCGGGAGTTTGACGCCAGATTGGCAGGGCGCCACTGTCGCCATGGAAACGAGTGCTTCTCGTGCAGCATCCACTTTCTCTGATTGCAATGATCTTAGTGGCAACTAAGTCCCAAGCGTCAGAAATGACGTCCTTTTAAGCTCCTCCATCAAGAAAACGACCCCCTGGGACACATCACATGAGATCCTCATACAATCCCAAGAGAAAAACACCCGGGATCTTCTTATACTTCATCGGAGCGAAAATCTCTTATTTTCATTTCAGTCTTGGCCTACAAGCACATCACTGCATGGGTTAAGCAAAATAGGGAAATGTGTTTAATGGAATCTTGGCTCTTCAATATTCTTGAGTCGTTTTTAATGTCCTGGCGTCTAAACGTAGTCACCGAATACTAAGTCAACCGCAAAGGTGACCTGAATAAACTAGCTCTTAACTAAATGGATCTTGTGTAATGCCGATGTTCAGTGATTGAATAAACAAATTTACCCCCAAAACTACATCAACATTTGTATTTGGATAACATCCTTAATGAAACTCGTTTAGCTAATTTGAAAAGAAGCAGCTCATCGCTTGGATACGAACTGGTTTCGATTTTTAGATAAATAAAAATCCAGATAATCAACAGACGGTATATTAACATGCCCCAGAATTTGTGTTCACAGAACCGTCATGGTTGTATACCAAACACAAATTGTTCATAATGTATACTGTAGGTTAACAAATGTTGTCATCTAATGCAAGTGAAAAATTGCAATAGAACGATATCACAATTGATATTAACGAGTCAAAGACATCTCCAAAGATAATATATGTGATAGGACAAACAGTTTGCCAATTTCTTGCTAATAACATGAATTACCATGTTGAGATAGTTATGTTAAAATGTATAAAAGAGCACGTTAAAATGCAAAATTATCCTTAATCTTACAAACGATAAGTTTATAAAATATTTAGGAGTATCAATGTATCACATCAATCCCACTTATTTAGATTATAAAAAAACCTTAATTTTCGCAGAGCCAACAATTAAATGTTCACTGAATTTGCAATATTCTATCTAATACATCTATATACTAGTTCACAACAGCTATAGCTATAGCATTGGCATCCACGGAAAATTTTGGGCATAGGATTTGTATAGAAGTATGCATCTCAAATGCTCGTTTGCGGAAACAGTAAACTAATGATATTTCAAATATTTGCATTAATTAGTTAATCTATTTACTTTAAAACTATCCGTTACTGTATAATTAAATGAAAGGCAAAGATAAATAAATTTCAATGTATTGGGACTAGAAATTGCATGGTGATTTACGGAATATGATGGATATGCCCAAAGGGTAAGCATGATACGTTAAAATATCGCAAATGTATTTTTCGAGCATTCATCTATCTTTTGCAGTCATCATGTCTAAAACTCTACATAAAAATTAATGTCACAAACTTGTCCCTGCCGGCTACCGGTTGTTTTCGCATTGTCTCGTCTGCTTCAGGGACTGCATTAGCTACGAGAAAGTTTGTGTTGTGAAAAAAAAGTTTTTCATCGGGAATGGCAAACATTTAAATGTTTGTATACACGTCTTGAAAATTATCCCTTAACCTTTCAAGAATATTTACTTACAAAGCCGAGAAATTAATTTTTGTATAATGACAATAACTCACTTCACTAAATTATAGTCTCCGGTATTAATTGCAAATTTGCATTTTCTTAATTATCGCTAAGGCGAAATGATTCTGCAACGACGAGATTGAGAGCCATGAAAATCAATGAATAAGGGTTTATCCAGGCCAATCTTTACATCCAGGCATCATGGTAATAGACTCAGATTAAAATACCAGTGCGAAGCAAAATTCAATGTAAATACATGTATAATTAAATGCGATGCCAATAAATTATGCAAACAAAAATAGCTTATCAATCCTTAATGGATTTATCCTGGAAGGGAACTATATCCGTTAATCATCTAATCCTCTCAACGTATTGGTTAGACCTCTCAGCGTCAATTTTAATACTGGGGTATTTAGTAAACTTTATCATTAATTAAACTTAAATATTTCTCTAAGAAAATCCTATCCCTATTTCAGCTACCAAGATCGTGAATTACACTAACTTATCTAATGTAACTTGTGTACGTCACATGTCAAAATAGCAAGCATTCAAATATTTCCCAACAGAGACATTTTTAAATCCATTATCGTACATTTCATTTTCTGAGCACATAAATATGGATGCTCCAAGGCAATGTAATGTAATATAGTAGGTGCTTGCAGTTCAAAACAGCATTAAATAAAATTATTAATAGACATACATTTCACCCTAATATACATTTATTGTATTATGAAATATTACCCGAGAATGATTTGTTAGTGCAGAAATATAGAAAAATATATGGTTTTCGTAATGACAATCAGTTATCGGAATAATTCTAATGTTTCATTCTAGCAATTCGTGACTCATTAAAAGTTTTTAACAAATTGATTCGGTTTATAGAATGTTTTTATAATTGCCTATAAACCACCATTATAAATTTTATTTCTAAGATTTAATCTAAGCGGATTTGCATAAATAATTACATGCAAACATCATCTCAGTACGGTAAGATTTTGAAGACTCGAAAATAGTATGTTGCATTAAGCAGATATTTCATGTTTCTATCTACAAGTATCAAGAACATAGTACATATTGTACAAAATGTGGAAAATACAAGTATAAACAAAATGTTGAAAATCATAAACTCAAGACAACATGGTATGTTGAGGTTATCTAAAATACGTATGCATACGATTAAGTGAATGAAAACTTAAATATCTTAACATGTACCAACATCCAGACGTACGATATAAGTAACGTAAATAACAATAACAACTCGAATTGGATAAACATACATATCAGTACATGTCAACTCGTAATTTCAAACAACGCACAAATCGTATAATATTTCTGAAAATGCTATATAGCATTCTAAATAATTCGTGAATACTTTGTCTTTTATCCATTCTCCGCTATGTAATTATTATTACCTAACAATGGCTAAATTTATCCAAATATTAATGATATTGCTAACATGTGTTCCGGTGCCATAGATGCAACCTATACCATGTTTGTTCAATGGCCGTTGCACCCTAATTTCTATCTGGTATAATAATTTCAATTTCATGGTGATGCCCTTTCGAGCATGAAAAATTTTGCATACAGCTAGATGAAAATGATAAAACTGCGGTTGATCAATGAAAGCAACGATAACAGAGCTAGTCTGCCTGAAGCAACTTCATCGGATAATTAAGGTTATTTCCCAGCACTCTCTCTCTCTCTCTCAAAGGGACATTCCCTTCAGGCAATGTTTTACGACGCATAGCATGCCCAAGTAAAGAGGATGTGAATTAGTGTAACTTAGAATAAGCTAACTTTTGTGTAGGGTGAAACGGAAATTACCAGCCAAGATCAGCTATAGTCATCAAAGTGTCAGACACACATGCTCTTTCCAATCGACCACATGATTTAGTTATATTCATCGTCACAAAATAGTAATGCTATGGCGTTATTGTAATAGTTCAATTCATTTAGCCCAAACTGTCAATCATTATCCAAATCGTAAGTACCAATTTAGCAGCATATAAGCACAGATTTTGGACGAATTGCAGGTCCAATATTTATGTCGTTTAATTCTGACAAAGTCCATCAAATGGTTATCATGGTTTCAAAACGCAAAAGAATTGAGCATCATACATAAAAGCATAAAATACAACTAAAATTTTACATCTAAAATTATGTATACAATCAAACCTATAATCATGTTGAATATTGCACATCCATATTACCATATTTTCAGATTTCTACAGTGTAAATGTATTGCCAGTAACAAAATCTGAAGAATAAACAAGTGTTCAAAAAACCCATCCAATTTACAACATTGTGGTTTGACAC
>JAUJYV010001175.1:0-20758 GCA_033995625.1 Ophyiulus pilosus
GAGAAGTTTGAGGTAACTACATTACTTGAATATTGTTGTGAAAATTTGTTGAGGCACATAAACCCAAATATTTACGACAAAATCTTGAATATAGGCCAATGAAACTCTCTCCGAATTCGTCAAGGAATGCCCAGAATCTTCTAACGTGAGTTATATAACGGAAATGTTTTATGATCCATAAATTAATCTGAAATTCATTAATATTTTTCTTGTCTTTTTCAAAATGTGCCCTACAGCCTGACAAACGTGAACGACTTGCCTGCATTAAATCGAAAATGGAAGAAGTAAGTTATAGTTTTTAAGCTTTATAGTTTATATAAAGCTTTGTACTAAATGACGTTCTGTGTTTATTTTATTTTTGAACAGAAGTGCAAAAACCTTGGTCGTCGAGGTGGACGACGTGGAGGAAGCAGACGACCAGGTGGACCACGTGATGGGTCTGATTCACGTGTAACACCCAGAGATTTGCCAGAGGATGACCAGACAGCATCTGATCTTGAATAGCATGGGATTTTTTGGGCACGAATATGCACTGAAGTTGTTATTATGCAAAAAATGCATGAATTTGCATTTATTATCATCATGTAAATGTTCACTTTATACTGTATATTGTATATTTGAATAAATTCTAGTTTTTAAATTTAACTGATTTGGTAATACCATTTAGACGGAGAAACTTATCACACGGTCGTAACGCGACAATAAAGTTCTAAATAATTATATTGATTTAAATCTGGTTATAAAAGGGTATTCAAATGTCATGTTCAGCATATAATCACATTTAACTTCAAGGCCATCTAGTTTGCATTGCCAGAAATTTCTCCATGATAAAAAATGACACTCATATTGAAAGAATAAAAAATATGCTGGTTCTCAAATAAAGAATTAATGAACGTACGTATTGTAACGCCTGACCAGTGTAGTAGATTTTGACAAATATGACTATGACATTGCCATATTCCCATTGACATTGTGGACATTTAGATCTAAGTTGAATACAACTGTAAGTTCTATTCACCGATAATTGACAATGCACCTTGAAATCAGAAATTTACTTTTACCACCAGGTGCGCATTTCAGATTGTATTGCCCGTTTTTATGATACAATAGCTATTTATTCATAAACTACATGTATATATACCGTGAAAATTTTATAGAATCCAACATACAGATACTCGCTCCAACAAGAACTATCTGGCATAAAAACTGAATATTCAACAAAATGAAGTATTTGGTTTTTCTTGAAATCCTTGCTTTGGCTACAATAGTCTGCTCGCAAACTGATGAGGTAAACGGTATAGTGCTGTATTTTAAAAAAAATTTAAATTCAAATTTGGAAAACGTCATATTTTTAAAGCAAAATTTATATTTAATAAGGCTATATAGATTAGTAATAATGCGGATATTTACTTGTATCTTGAACTAAAACTTCAATATTTTTCAGACTTCATCAACATGCCCTGAAGGATTGGAAAAAACAGTAAGTATTGAGTTTTCTTTTATAAAAGATTACATTTGATACTGAAACAAATTATATAATATCAATATCAGGTTAACGATGCTTTTGAGCTATGTCTGCCTCCAATGGGACCAGAGGGATCACAAAACCCACCACCACCACCACCTGCAACTGAGGTATTTTATAGTTGTTATTAGACACGTATGTATTTTATCGGAATGAATTACTTTCATATATTTAAAACATAACTTATCTTCTTAAAGAATGGACAGTGCCCAGGGAAGTGCTTGATAACAGAGTTTGAGGTAAACGTTTGGTTAAGTTTGACTTTAACCTGCAAATTTCGATAAAAACACGAATGAATATTTGGGAATTTTTGTTGTGCAGAAAAACGAAGTTCTTAAAGAATTTGTTACTGAATGCCCAGAAGAAAACTACGTAAGCATCTTATACACACGTATTTTACTGCTATCGGACTGTTTGATTAATCACGTGTTTATGCATTACAGCCTAGAAGAGCCAGAATTGACTGCATTATGAATAAGGCGAAAGAGGTGGGTGACTTAACGATTGATTAATTTTGGAATACGTGTCTTGATGTTCAGCAAATTTACCATGTATTTTTTCACAAATAGCTTTGCCCAAATGCAGAATTTGGCCCTCCTGCACCTCCTGCAGGTGGCCCACGCGGTGGTTAAGATGACAAAATCCTGACGTTAATCAAATGATGACAATACTTCTCAAGAACACTTATTTTAGACAACCTTTATGTTAGATTGTATTGATGCAAAACTTATAGTATGTAACATTTTTGCTCTGAACTGACAATTAAAATTGAAGTTTTTATTGCAAATCTACTTTTCATTAGCCTCTCGTTTCCCTTAGATACATTACAGGGTTCTGAATAGAATTTTAAAATGGAGAAACGTTAGTGTGAAACATAAGTGTTAAACATAAAAATTTCATCGGCATTGCTAACCTTGTTGTTGTACGAGACGCTATTGGCATCATTATGAGTTTGTGTTGTTTACTTGGAATTGCTACTGGCGTGTTTTATAAACACATATTGTCAAAAAGATAGCAGAAGAGACCCACAACCAGTGGCGGCTCGTAATCAAAATTCGTGGGGGTGCTGCTCTAGAAAATGTTGTGCGCATGTGCCCGGTCAGCACTGCGGGAGCGACAGTGCTTTCTTTCCCTCGCAGCCTCGCATGCAGCTTCCTATGTGTGCATGCGCACAACAGTCAAACTCCACGTCGCTGGAACTGTGAAGTGCGCAGTTCCATACAAAGATTTTTGTATAAACTGGAGGACCTCCAGTAGGAGATGCCTACTAGTTATACATAGTACAAGTTTAAATAAATAAAGAAAAAAGGACTCATTGAGTCATTATATTAAATTTTATCGTTAATATGAAGTGGAAATAGGGGGTGATTTGGTTTTTCCAGTTTAGGTGATTGAAATAACGAAAATGGATCACGTTATGGGTCTGATTCACGTGTAACACCCAGAGATTTGCCAGAGGATGACCAGACAGCATCTGATCTTGAATAGCATTGACTTTTTTTGGCACGAATATGCACCGAAGTTGTTATTATACAAAAAATGTATGAATTTGCATTTGTTAAATTATCATCATGCAAATGTTCACTTTTACTGTATATTGTATATTTGAATAAATTGTAGTTCTTAAATTTAATTGATTTGGTAATACCATTTAGACGGAGCAACTTATAACACGGTCATAACGCAACAACAAAGTTCTAAATAATTATATTAATTTAAATATGGTTATAAAAGGGTATTGAAATGTCATTTTCAACATATAATCACAATTGACTTCAAGGCCATCTAGTTTGCATTGCCAGAAATTTCTGCATGATAAAAAATGACACTCGTATTGAAAGAATAAAAAAATATGTTGGTTCTCAAATAAAGAATTAATGAACGTACGTATTGTAACGCCTGGCTAGTGTAGTACATTTTGACGAATATGACTATGACATTGTCATATTCCCATTGACATTGTGGACATTTAGATCTAAGTTGAATACAACTGTAAGTTCTATTCACCGATAATTGACAATGTATCTTGCACTATTCAGAAATTTACTTTCACCACTAGGTGCGCATTTCAGAATGTATTGTTCGTTTTTATGATACAATAGCTGTTCATTTACAAACTGCATGTATATAAACCGTGAACATATTCTAGAATCCAACATACAGATACTCGCTCCAACAAGAACTATCTGGCATAAAAACTGAATATTCAGCAAAATGAAGCATTTGGTTTTTCTTGAAATTCTTGCTTTGGCTACAATAGTCTGTTCCCAAACTGATGAGGTAAACGTTATAGTGCTGCATTTTTTTAAAGTTTAAAATTCGAATTTGGAAAATGTCATATTTTTAAAGCAAAATTTGTATTTAATAATGCTATCTAGATAAGTAATATTACGTGTATTTACTTATATGTTGAACTAAAACTTCAATATTTTTCAGACTTCATCAACATGCCCTGAAGGATTGGAAAAAGCAGTAAGTATTAAGGTTTTTTGTTTAAGAGATTATATTTTATAATGAAGCATATTACATAATATCAATATCAGGTTAACGATGCTTTTGAGTTATGTCCGCCTCCAAAGAGACCAGAGGGGTCACAAAACCCACCACCACCACCACCACCATCTGCAACTGAGGTATTTTATAGTTGTAATTTGGCGGCCATTAGACACGTATATTTCATCGGAATTAATTACTTTCATATATTTATTACATAACTTATCTTCTTGAAGAATGGAGAGTGCCCAGGGAAGTGTTTGATAACAGAGTTTGAGGTAAACGTTTGGTTAAGTTTGACTTTAAACTGCAAATTTCGAAAAAAAAAAACACGAATGAATATATGGAAATTTTTGTAATGCAGAAAAACGAAGTTCTTAAAGAATTTGTTACTGAATGCCCAGAAGAAAATTACGTAAGCATCTTATACACTCGTATTTTACTGCTATCCGACTGTTTGATTATTCACGTGTTTATGCATTACAGCCTAGACGAGCCAGAATTGACTGCATTATGAATAAGGCGAAAGAGGTGGGTGACTTAACGATTGATTAATTTTGGAATATGTGTCTTGATGTTCAACAAATTTACTATGTATTTTTTCACAAATAGCTTTGCCCAGACGCAGACTTTGGCCCTCCTGCACCTCCTGCAGGTGGTCCACAAGGCGGTCCTCCTGACGGTCCACGTGGAGCTCCTCTTGGTGGCCCACGCGGTGGTTAAGATGACAAAATCATGACGTTGGTCAAATAATAACAATACTTCTCAAGAACACTTTTTTTTGACAACCTTTATGTTAGATTGTATTGATTCAAAACTTATATGTTACATTCTTGCTCTGAACTGACAATTAAAATTAAAGTTTTCATTGCAAATCTATTGTTCATTAGCCTCTCGTTTCATTAAGATATTACAGGGTCTTGAATAGAATTTTAGAATGGAGAAACGGTTATAAGTGTTAAACATAAAAATTTCTTCGGCACTGCTAACCTTGTTGTTGTACCAGACGCTATTGACATCATTATGAGTCTGTGTTGTAGACACAGACTCATAATAGATAGGCATAATAGAGAAGAGACCCACAACCAGTGGCGGTTCGTAACCAAAATTAGTGGGGGTGCTGCTCTAGAAAATTGTGTGCGCAAGCGCCCGGTCAGCACTACGGGAGCGACAGTGCTTTCTTTCTCTCGCAGCGTCGCGCGCAGCTTCCTATGTGTGCATGCGCACAACAGTCAAACTCCACGCCACTGGAACTGTGAAGTGCACAGTTCCATACAAAGATTTTTGTATAAACTGGAGGACCTCCAGTGGTGGATACCTACTAGTTATACACAGTACAAGTTTAAAGAAATAAAGAAAAACGGACTCAATGAGTCATTATATTAAATTTTATCGTTAATATGAAGTGGAAATAGGTGATGACTTGGCTTTTCCAGATTATACGAAAATTTGTCTTTTCCAGCTTAGGTTAGTGAAAAAACGAAAATTTGGTTTTTCCAGGTTAGGTTAGGTTATGTTAGGTTAGGTTAGGTTAGGTTAGTTACGCGAGCTGCCACTGCCCACAACGTAGTACCTGAATTAAATTTAAATTGGAAATTGTTCACGAAGTGATGATGGAAAAGAATAGAATATTAAAGATTGGCATTTTGTAGATATAAATTTTGTTATTATGCGATGCATTCCTAGTTCGCGAATTTAGTACTTAAAGCCTATGGTACTTTTGTTTTAGAAACTGGTGGAAAAGTTGATGTAACACTAAATCAAATATTAAAAAAATCATCGAATTTCTAATTAGAAAATTATTATGGATATCTGGTTATTCTAAACCTTCAGCAGATGCTCAACTGCTCACACTATGTGTACTGTACACATCCGTTTAACATGAATTAGAAAAATAGACTCAATATAATTTCAAAACACCATTTAAAATGTCACATGATATATAGAGGCCATCTAACATATGAGATTAAATGATGACGTTATGTGGCATCTCCTTTATAATGGCAGTATCTCTTCAGGGTGTTTGAACATGCATGGAGAATATTAATATAATATGATATGGACCAGTTCTGATAATGCCATTGATGGTTGTTTACAACTTGGATCCCATTCCTGTCCTTTTATATATCTGTGTGTTCATACTTCAACACGCTATCGTTTCTTTAACAATAACCACCAATGCAAATAATTATAAATTCCTTATCAATCAAATTATTGTTTGATTGTACGTTCTCTTGAATTGTAACAAAGCTACGTTATATAGGATTGTAAGTATATCCTAGGTTTACGTGACGATCATAAAGTCAAAGGATACTGAACTTGTATTTGCATCATTATTATGCAGTATGAACATATATTATTATTATTACATTATATTATGCCTTATTTACTATTCCATATAACATTAAACTTAATTTTATTTTCGTTTTCAATTATTGTTTTGTGCTACGCACCGATGTATGACATCAAACGTATCAATTCAGTACAACAAACGTAACAGACCATTCTTTCAAACAGTATAAATATCCAAATGTTTTCCGAACTGCAAGTTTAGGAGAAGAATTTTCTGGCAGAACATAACGAAATGAAGCTTCTATTTGCAGTTATATTCCTCGCTAATGCTGTGCTGGTCAAATCACAGGTAAGATTTTTGGAATTTTTAATAAAAAATACTACTGACTATCTGTTTGGCATAAAACTAATTATCCTACATTATAAGATTACAGTAATTAATGCTTAAAGAAAATTTAAAAATTACTAACGTAGCTTAAGTTAGTGAGAAAAAAACTGGAATGTAATATACGAAAATTTTTTCTTTAGACAACAACATGCCCAAAAGGAATAGAGGATGATGTAAGTTTTATAAATATTCATTGAATTACTTTCCCAAAAATTCGAGAGCAACATAATGCAAAGTGAACATTGTAAATTTTAGTTTAAGGAAGCTCGTCGATACTGTCAAAAGACAAAGTTTACTATAGACTTAGATGATGATTCACCAAATAAAGGAAATCAGGTAGGTATTTTATAATATATTTAAAGTACATTTCATACTATTACTGAAGATAACGAAATAAAATATTTTTTTAAGGCAAAACAGAAACGTCTTATATGCTTAAAAGAAAAGTTGCAGGTAATAAATTTAAGGAAATTTAACTTTGGCTAATGAAAATAAAAATATCGATATATAAATTTAGTAATTATGTTTTTGATATAAATAGGAAAACGAAAATCTTGCCAAATATCTCGATGTCTGTCCAGAAGATAAAAACGTAAGTTAAATCTGACAATATATTTAATTTAAATAGTATCTGAAGTTTAATTAATCTTTTTAGAAATACTCATCTAATCAATAAAATATCTTTTCATTTTATTACTTTGTCCATCATAGCCTGGAAATCGTCTAGAAAATTGTGTTCGAAAACAGATAAAGGCGGTATGTAATTTTATAAAATCGTTCTTTCCATTATATTCCTTGACAAAATTACAAGTGTTTGGTTTGCTATAGGATTGCAAAGGCGTTAAAAAGGGAGGAAAAAAGGGACAAAGTCCTAAAAGAAAACAATATGGTAGTAGTGAAGAATCCAATGAAGACAGTCAAGAATCTAGTGAAGAAAGTAAAAAATCTAACGCTGGATACAAACTATCAATTGGGGTATCTGGAGGATCAGATGATAACAATGGATTAAGATTTGATGGTTCCGAAAGTAGTGGAGTACCTGGCAGTACTAAAAAAAGTGGAAGCAAAAATGGTGATGCTGAAGGTTCATTTGGTGGGTTCGGGAGTAATGGAGGATCACTTGATAATGCCGGTCGAGATTCAAATCGTGGTTCTGGAGATCAGTTTGCACCACGTTTTGATAAAAAAGAATCGAAAGGCGGTTCTGGAAATTATTTAGGCAGCACCGGAAGCAGTGGAGGTTCAAGTGGTGGTGACGGAGGATTAAATGTTGGTACTGGAGGACCATATGACAGTACTGGAAAACCATCTTACGAAGCTGGACAACCATTTGATGGTTTTGGAAATAGTGGCAATCAATTTGGTGGTAACGGAGGATCGAAAGATAGTTCTGGGGGACATTTTGGCAGTATTGGAAGCAATGGAGGTTCAAGTGGTGGTGCTGGAGCACCATTTGACAGTCTTGAAAAACCATCTTATGAGTCTGGACAAACATTTGATGGTGCCGGAAATAGCGGAGGTTATCTTGGTGGTACTAAAGAATCCAATGGTGATGCCGGAGGTCCATTTGAAAGTTCTAAAGATAGTGAAGGTAAAAGTGCTGAAGACGGAGAATCAAATGGTGGCGCCCAAAGCGCTCACGGAAGCATTGGAGGATCCCTTAATCATGCTGAACGCAAATTTGGTGAAGGCAATGAAGGTGCAAGTAAGGAAGACATAGAATCGAGTGATGGTGACGGAAGCTCCTTTGGAAGCCTTGGAGGATCACTTAATCATAATGGACAAAAATTTGTAGAAGATGAAGAAGTTAAAGAATCAAATGATGATGAAAGTTCACAAGGAAGCCTTGATGGAGCTCTTTATGATGTTGGACAAAAATTTGGTAAAGATAATGAAGGTGCAAGTAATGAAGGCATAGAATCGAGTAATGATGACGGAAGCTTCCTTGGAAACCTTGGAGGATCACTTAGTTCTACTGAACCCACATTTGGGAAAGGCAGTGAAGGTGCAAGTAGAGAAGACGTAGAATCGAATGACGGGGACGAAAATTCCCTTGGAAGTCTTGGAGGATCACTTCATCATTCTGGACAAATTGAAGGATCAAATGATGCGGATGAAAATTTACATGGGAGCATTGGTGAAGCAATTTATGATGCTGGACAAAACCTCTTTGGAGGTAGTGATGGTACAAGTGGTGAAGAGGATAAATCAAAGGATAGTGATGGAAGCCCACTTGAGACAACCACAAATTGTGAAGATGGTGAATCAAAAGACGGTGAAGGAATATTCCAAGGAAATCTAGGAGAATCTCTCTCCGGTATTGGAAGCCAGAATAGTGGAGAAGACAGAGAATCAAATGATGAAGGTGAAAATCCGTTTAACATCAACGGGGATTCACAGGACGATTCTGATGGCCATGAAGTTTCCTTCTCGGCTAATGTAAATCTGGGCAATTAAAGTTATAAACGCAGATCATATTTTGATTCACTTTTGCCAGTTACCCTGATTTATTTTTCTAAATTAATGTTTTTTTGGACATAACGCAATAACAGATTGAATTCAGCGTGATTGCAAACTTGTTAGATGAATTTGAATCTATATTCAGATGTTTGTCATCCACAGAAAGAAATCTGACAAATAATTACAAAACAAAAATAATTATCGCTGGATGGTAAAGCATACAGACAAACAAGCAATAGGTCCTTTAAATTAATGTTATAACCGTTTACAATCTTATATTTTATTGACAATTATAATAAATGTATTTGCACATTTTAGTTTATTTCCACTAACAGTGGGATTCGGATCATTCAATGCCATTAATGGAATTGAAATCGATCACAGATGCAATTGTTATTCAAATTCTAGGCAAGCTTCCAGCACATGACATCATTACTGTTTTGTCAAATTTCCTGCTTATTGATATTTAACAAATTTCACACATTGAATAAGTTATTTTGAAATCTAGCGGCGTTGGAAATATGCCAAGTGTAAGCGTCATATATTACAATGATGAATAAATATATACATACTTTGAAACGTTGTGTAATTTAGAATAAGGTATTTTTTAATAAGTTGTAAGGATGGTCGTATCGTTATATAGGTTTTATTATGATTTTGACACTTTTTCAGATAAAAAATAGACAAGTCCACAAAGCATCAGTACATTTTTAAAAGTACAAAAGATTTTAAAAAATGTTTTCAATGGCTGTGATTTCGTTAAAAAACTTTTGAGCAATTTAAAAAAGCTAGCTATCGATTGGCGAGTTTAAATTTCATTATCACATGTTCAGCCTATTGTGCATTTTAGTATAAAATGTTCGAAATTATTCAAAATAACCATTCGATCTCCTACTTGCAATTCCTAAAGTTGTTAGCAAAAGTTTGAATTTATTTCAGTAAATATGAATTCCGTCGTCATTTTTGGAGTTTTAATTTTGGCTGTAGTCGCCACATCGAGTGAGGTACGTTTTCTATTTGGATCACTAAAGGTTTAATATGGGGTCTAAAGTATAATCTTACTAAACCTATTATCCATCGTGACACTAATTTATTTCATTTCAGTTTCTAAATTGCCCTCCAGAAACTATGAAAGCCGTAAATAACCGAATTTTTATAAATCACTTTACTGTTTGATTATCACAAATTTCCAACTATATTAAAGGCATGTTTTTTCCATAAAACAGGCTGTGGCATTGCGTTCTGCTTGTTTGGAAAATATGTCAACAACTGGATCGTCTGTTCGCAGGAGGCGCCAAGATGCTGATGCTGTAATTATTAATCATAACTTAATAATAATTTTAGAAACTCAATGTAATAGAACAAGAAAAAATGAAAGTACTGATGTGTTGTTTTTCCGGAATTAAGGATAATGACCAAATGGCGCAATGCCTTTTAGCAGCTGCATTGGTAAACCATCTTCACTTTTATGGAATAATTTGTTTAATTAGTAATCCTAAATAAAAGCTTGTATATAAAACTAACATTTTCTAACAGGGCGACAGCATGTTCGAAAAATATACAAGTTCTTGCACTGCAGAAGAATATGTAAGCATCTTAAACTATTTTTAGTATTCTTCATATAAATAGTTAAGATTTGAACCATAATTTCAATTAATTTATTTCTCATCACTATAGAAAACAGCGAAACCACGAGTGAAATGCATTATGGATGAATTTTTTAAAGTTTGTTTCTAAATGCGTCCAAATGAACAAATTTATAAATGTGCATTACTTATTACACATCTAAATCAATCTAATTTTACAGGATTGTCCTGCTTTGAAGGCAGCAGCAGAAGCTTATACCCACTAGCAAAGAGGAGGAAAAACGAACGTACATCACTGATTGCAGCACAAACGATACCAAAATTTGACATTTGTGTGTAAAACTTAAAGAATTGAAATGATAATGTACTCTGGAAAAACAAAATTGCATAATTAAAACGTTATACACGAATTTATTTTTGTATTGTGTATGTCTTACAAATTTGAAACAGAACCTACAAAAATGAAATACATATTTTCACATTCATGTTCAAGGAAATGGTAAATACTGCTCAAAAAGAATTCATAGCCATCGGAATGAATTTATACGTCTGCAATACGATGATGAACAACCATTTGATGTTGCCGGATAAAGCAAAGGCTTTCATTTTGGTGATATTTTATCAAATGATGACTCTGGTGGTCAATTTGGTGCTGGTGGAAATAGAGGATGCTCATATGATGATGCCGTAAGCTTATATGGAAGTCTTGGATGGTCATCTTACCAGTGGCGGCTCGTGTATAGGCACTGTGGAACTGCAGCACCCTCTATTTCCACTTGATATAATCGATACAATTTAATGAGTCCTTTTTTCTTTAATTCTTTCTTTATACTTGTACAATATATAATCCTTAAGCTTAATATCAGTAGCCATCCCCCAGTTTTTGATAAAGATACAAAAATCTTTATATGGAACTGCGCGCTTCACAGTTGACTGTTGTACGCATGCGCACATATGAAGCTGTACGTGAGGCATAGCAGCACCCCCACTAATTTTGGCTACGAGCCGCCGCTGCATCTCACGATGATAGACGAAAATTTAGGGAATGTACAAGTGGTGAAGACGGAGCATTACTCTATTATAGCTTACAAAAAATTGGTGAAAGTTTTGTTGATGGAATTGGTGAAGGCATATATTCAATTGACGAAGATTGATGCCTGTTTAATATCTCCGGGGAATCGTGCTCATTCTTCTCTTCACTTCTAAAATAAATTACCAAAAAATACCAACAGATCCAAAAACTATAATCCCAATCGTCATGTGGGCTGAGCCCCTGCACAATGCATATGCGCTTAGTAAAGGACCAACAGCCCCTTTCTCCATACCATCTCCGATATATTCATAAACAGTCCCAATGTCTGTTGTGCATCATTCTGGAGTCACTTGGTCTTCCACTGCTCCCACCACAATAGCCACCAAGACCAACTTCCGCTTCCCCGCACAATACCCAATACGCTCCCTTCGCTGTTATTTAATAGAAGCCCCAACATTCATCGCATCTGGCTCCTGTACAGGATTTTTCAATATAAACTCAAGTCTTCACAGACTCCTCAACCCCACCTAATCAGTAACCAAAACACCCAAAACAATTCACATCCCAACATCATACAAAAATAATAGCAATACTCCACTGGCGAAATTGGCAGAGTCCAATAGTGCCTAATTAGCAATTACAAAAAGGCCGACAGTTTGTGTTCTACTATGCACAGTGCCATACCCCCCTAAATCCTCCTCAATATTTCCTCAATATTATATATAATTATATCCTCCTCAGATTCAATTGTTATTCCAATTCACAAGCTCAATACTATTTTGTCAAACTTCCTAGTTATTGATAACTAATGTATTCATATTTAATCAATTTAACACATCGATTGAGTTATTTTGAAATCGTGAGGCCTTGGAAATATACCATCGATGAATAAATGTACGTTAAAATATTGTGTAATTTGGATCAAACTTGATATTCAGTGTACAGATTTTTTAATAACCATCGAGTGACTTTTGTCACTGTGACAAGTGCCAACCAAAAAAGATGTAAGGATGAATGTATCGCAAGCAGGGTTTTTTATTATAATGTTGACACCTTGTCATGCAAACACTAGACAAGTCTACAAAGCAAAAATAAATATCAATGGATTAAAAAAATAATCGATTTCAATAGCTGTGATTTCGATAAAAAAAAAGTTGAGCAATTTTAACAAAAGCAAGCTGTCGATTGGCGAGTTTTGTCCTCATTATCACATGTTCAACCTACTGTGTATTTTAGTATAAAATGTACGAAATTATTCGAAATAGCCATTCGATCTCCAATTTCCAATTCCTTAACTTGTTTAAAAAAGTTTGGAAATATTTCAGTAAATATGAATTCCGTCGTCGCAGTTGGATTTTTACTTTTGGTGGTAGTTGCCACTTTTGATGAGGTAAGTTTTTGACCTAATTATTAAGAATTCATATGAAGTCTACTATATAATCTGTATTAGATTTGTGCATCGTAGTATTCATAGATACATGTATCATTTCAGGTTCTAAATTGCCCTCAAGAAACTATGGATGCCGTAAATAATCACATTTTAATAGCTCATTTAACTGTTTAAATATCAAAATTTTCCATCTTGTTTTTTTTCGTTAAAAAAGGTAAAGGAGGTGAAGGAGGCTTGTCTGGGACATATGTCAACAACTGAACCGTCTGCTCGCAGGAGGCGCCAAGATGATGCTGCTGTAATTATGAATTAGAATTAAATAATAATTGTAGAAACTCAATGTTATATAAATTGAAAAAAACCACAATACTGATATGGTATTTTTCCGGTATGAAGAACGATGACCAAACGACGCAATGCATTTTAAGAAGGGCATCGGTAAATCGTCATGGACTTTGTGGACTATAGTTTGTTTAATTAGTAATCTTAAATGAAAGCTTATATATAAAATTAACATATTTTAACAGGCCAACAGCAATCTCCAAAAATATACCAGTTTCTGCTCTGAAGTCGAAAATGTAAGCATCTTAAATATTATATTCTTCACATATATGTAAGAACCAAACATGATTTTAATTAATTTATCTTTTCACCATTATAGTCCTCAGCGAAAGGTCAAGTGGAATGCATTGTGATACAACTTATTAATGTGTGTTTCTCACTGTATCCAATTGAAAGAATTTATAAATGTGCGTAACTTACTGTATATTAAACAAATATTACAGGACTGTCCTACTTTACTGAAGGCAGCTGCCCATGACAACTCAAACGAAGAGCAGGAGAAATAAACCTGCAACACTGAATGCAGCACGAATGATACTGAATTTCAACATTTATGTGTAAACGTGAAATAATTTAAATGAAAATGTACTCTGAAAATAAGTATGCCTAATTAAAATGTTATACACGAAATTTGCTGCATCCTTATATTTATTTTCACATTCACATTCAAGGAAATGAATTTCTACGTCTGAAATTACAGACAAATAATTTTTACTCATATAGCCGTGTTAACGAGGCTCTATTTTCACAATGTAAGTACACAATAGTCTGGTATATGCCTTTTAAACAATTACCCCACATATTTTTCAACAATCATAAATTCACGTTTTTATTGAGACGTTTCCTTCCATTAATCTCATTTCATATGAATTACGATATTCAAATTTTTAACATAATATATTAAAACTCCTTTGAAATGAACACATGCTACAAATTGTATAAATACTGGGGGAATAATGTAAACCAGACAAATGTTAAATGATTAGATCACTAGCATGTTATTGATAAGATCTTATTTGGTCTTATTTAGTGCTTATATTAATACGTTGAGAATTTTATAGACACACATGTATAAAACTCGAACATGTGATGAAGATATGAGGATATCAAGTTAATTGATGACGATGATAAATTATATAATAATTATGACTAGTTGTACAATTTTCTTTTACATAATGATAATTTCTACATTTTAGAGAAGCTATTGTACAAGTGAAATAGGGTCTGCGATAAATTAAATTTTACATTCTGATCATTTCTGTATTGTTTGTCAATTAATAAATTACAAATATACTTTATCAAAACGTTAAATTAAAATATTTGGAATCCAACCTAGTGAAATGTGGCTTAGACATATTCGATGTTGAAACTTATCAAAGGATTGAAGCAGAAGAGGGTGAAGCAAAAGAACTGAACAGTTTTGTTTACTTTTCTTCTTCTAAGACCAAAGTCCCCTCACCAAAGTTTTAAAAACCCTGAATATGAATTTATAGGAATGCAATTATAGATATGCCTTTTTTACTCGTGCAAACTTATCAACGTGGTCTACAGTATTTGTGACATACTACATTATTTAAATTAATAAATTTGCTAACTAAGTTATGGATGCTCTTTTCTCTCTTCATATATTTTGTAAATTACCAGGCAATCCAAAAAATCCAAATCCAAAATACTAATACCAATTGCCAGCTGGGCTAAGTCCCAAAAAGCATGTGCGCTTATTGATGTATTTTCATCACTTTGACACATATTGTATGAATACACTTTTATTTCAGAATGAATTACGATATTCCAAGTGCTAACTTAATTTACTAACGTTCCATTGAAATGAAACGTTATAAATGTTATAAATGGGATAAATACTTGGAAAAATAATGTAAAACAGTCACATGTTTTTTTCGTCGAACCATTTGCCCGGTGAAAATAAATTCGGATTTGGATCAGCAAAAATGGATTCCTTGGCCTTATTTGGAGCTTTGCTTATGACTATATTTGCTAATGCAAAGGAGGTAAATATTACGATTTTAAAAAAAATAAATTAAATTACTTAGGAATTATATAGACTACACGCATGTATAAAACAAAAGTATATTCATTGTGATTTTATTAGAGCAACATCTGAAGAAATAAAATTTGCGTTCTTATAAAAATGTATTTTTCAGTTTACAAAATGAAACTGTGTGTTGTGTAATTTCATTTTGGTACACGCACTGATAAGCTATTTACAAAAGTCAGGAATTCTCTATTTCAGGTCATCGATTGCAAAAACGATATAGAGCCAGAGGTAAACAGATATCCGTTAATTTCTAACTTTTTTTGTAAATTACAAAATAGCAAATATACTTAATTTATCTTCATTAAAAGATTCAGAAAACATTAGTAGAATGCAAGAGAGGCATTTCCAAGGAAGACATATCACAACTACCATTTAATTACGTGGTCAAAGTAAATACCGATTATGTTTTAACACCACATTTCAGAAATGCCAATTGAATTTCTCATAATTTGTTCTGCAGTTTTTATAATAGGTTATTTTTTCATACAGGCTGTGAGAGGGTTTGCAAAATGTAGTTTGGACAAATTGAATGTAAATATGTATTTCTCGTATTTTTAAGCTTTATGTGTTTAGCATTTTTTATAATTGGTTAAAAAGAATTATTCGTAAGTTGGTCTATTTTTGAAATAGTTTATCAAATTAAAGTACAATTAAATTAAGTCTATCACTATAAACTAAAATGGTGTGAATGGTGAAATGTTTCTGTTTATATAAGTTTTCTTAATAGGAGAATAAACTTTTCGAAGAATTCCTGATATCTTGCCCCAAAAGGTCAAATGTATGTAATCAGCTTTATTATACATTATAATATCATGTATATATGCTTACATTTCATTTTTATGAGCAGGCTTATCTTAATTATAATTTAAATTTCAACCATTTCAGCCCATATTTTTAGATCAATTTTATTGTGTTAGGAATGAAGTCATCAAGGTTTGCTTAGATATTTATTATTTATAAACTGTTAATGTTGTGTGTAAATGTTGACCTGCAACCTTCCACAATTAATCAAATTGAAATTGATGTTTGCGACGAAATTTGATTTTTCAGGCCTGCCCTAAATTGGAAATTGATTTTGATGCTGAATGATGAGAACAGCTATTCCGAAGATGAACAATTTCAAAATAAACGATAATGAAACGACTACAATTTAATTTCATAGCACTATAATAAAAATCTAGAAAATCTTCTAAAATTGCCTAAAGTGTAAACATGTAATGTCTAAACTGGAAAAATAAAACTAGATATTAAATTATATTTCAGACTTTGTTGTACAAGGAATCTCAACATATTAAAGCACGCCTTAAAAGAATAATGTTTAGACATACACAAATACTACATTTATATACTGCCACATTTTTTAAATATTCTAATTATATGTGATGGCTGATTTTCATTAATAAACAATCGCAAATGCGGTGAATATGCATATTATAAATATTTGTCATTAATACTGTACATCCTAGAATTCTGTAATAGAATTGAATTTCTGAGTAGTATGACCACATAATATTACTAAATAAAATAAAGTGCTATTAAGCTTATGTATTTCAACGGTATATAGTGCACATTTTCTTTAAATAATACAAATGATTTTTTTTAAAAATTAACTTTAATTTACCACCAATGAACTAACTGAACGTCATGAGTGCGTATGATGTTCAGTTAGTTCATTGGTAGTTCAGTCTGTGGCTCCTCCCTTCCGTAACGGTAATAATGAACAGTTGGAGTTTGCTAAATTTCCCTAATAAGGTTCCCTACATTACGAATTCATAACAGTATGTTTATATAGCTTCTACTTCAATTAGTTACACATGGAGCCAGTGTATGTTTATTTTAAAACATATATTTTAGCTTATATTTATCCTACAAATGAATTTTTATGCAAATAATTTAACTTGGACAATTTTAAAATATTAAGTACTTTCCAGGGTGAAAATTCTGAAATAATACATAGTATGAGGCAACCAGTGACGACCTCATAGAACCACCTTTATACAGGGTGGGCCATAATTCCTAGCCATCCCTCTTTCTTAAATCTTACAGTTATGAAAATTCTGTTAATGCCGTTAAACAGGAAGTCATGTGTGTTCTATCCACTGATGTTGTTGGAATTTAACTATGACCATTTTTTCACGGAAATTCAATTAACTTTTGACTCGTAACACGTGTGACAAAACGTCAAATTAGGAAAAGGAAGAGAATGGTCTTTTGTATAAAATCATCTATTGTCATCTTCATTGGCAATTATTTAAACTTGTTACAATGTTTTAAGAGCTGAGGAAAATGTCAAGTGGTAGCTACGCTGCACCACAGTACTGCACTGCGGTGAAGTATCAAGAAAAGTGATGGCAGAAACCTCGTAACAGTCAACTTAAATAGACCGATCACCCCACTCTCCCCTCGATACCCCCTAAACAAACCAATACAACACATAACTACATCAACTATTCATAATACACAACTCCCTCAATAACATCACGGACCAGATGTGCTGAGTCACAAGGTGCCTAATTCTCACTTTCACATATATGAAACTAGGACGATTCGAATTGAATGTCGTATTTTTGAGTGTGCATTTTACATTTAACAAACATACCTGAATAAGAATTTATTTGGCTGCAGTTGCAAACAAGCTGTTACATACAAGTTTACTTATGTTACTTTGTCAAAAATGTTTCTATTCGTATATTTTAAATAAACAATAGTCTGGAATATATATTTCATACAATGTTGACATATTTGTAATTGATGATGGCTGCCGTTGCCATTGAGATATTGTTTTCTATTTTACACAATTTTAATAGACTACTGCAACATTGCAGATGTGCTTACATAAATAGTATAAAATGTTGGGGAATAATATAAAAAAGCCACAAAAACACGAAGCATTTTCCGATTTGATACAGCAAAAATGTATTCCTTGGTCGTATTTGGTGCTTTGATAATGGTTGCAGTTGCCCGTGTAAAGGAGGTGACCATTAATACTTTTTGAAATACAATTACTTAAGAATTCTTTAGTTTTGAAATATGCTTAAAAACTGAGAATACCATCTAATACGAAAATATTGAATGAATGTGTAATTATGATGTTCATTTCAGCCCGATATTTGCTTTGACGTACTAGAACCTGCGGTAAATAGATTGTCGTTCGTTTCTGAATTACAGTAGATCCTCACTATACCGCCAAAACCCGCATTATAGCGAGAGTCCACTGCATTTATACGTTTTTACATGTAAATCTCAATTATACTTAATCTTATTATATCAAAAGGTTGAGAGAATTTATCAAAGATGCTGGGCATTAAGCAGTTTAGACCCAGATTACGAAGATCAAGACGTAACTATTGACTTATTCTGTACTCTGTATTTTATCACTGAATTTCAGAATCATCATTTGCATTTCGCGCAGATTCCTATGCAGTTTTCATAATGCACCTAACCCTCGCTATACGGCCAATATTTCGTTATACGGCCAAAAAAATTTGCGATCTTCAATCAAAATAATTGATTCGTTATACGGCTTTTCGCTTTACGGCCAACTTTTCCAGAACGTATCTAGGCCCCAAAGCGAGGGTTAGGTGTAAGACACATAAGACGAAAAATTAAAAGTAACTATTGACTTGTACTGATTATACGTACTACATTTCAATACTGAACTTCAGAATAATCAATGACGATTTGCATAAATTTCTATTCAGTTATCACAATATCGTGGTTCAATATTGGAAAGAAACACTCAATGATGCTTATATAATATATAAAGTTATGAAAATAGGAATAATCGAACCATTTTAATAGTTATTTCTGTTAAAAAACGCTATTTTACAATTTATACAAACCTGCATACAATATATGTCTAAAATAAATTGGACGAGACGTGCTGGGTCACGTAGTGCTTACCAACCACTTTCGTGGTTGAATTTTCGCATACAGGCTTGGAAGGAATTATCATTGTTAACTTTGGAAATGATTCGTGTGAATATATCCTATATATTTTCACATTTTACAGGATGATGACGATGAAGACACAGAAGACGAAAAGGTAAAAGTAGCTATTGACTTGTACTGATTACATACACACACACATGCATATATATATATCAACATCAACATATCGTGGTTACGTTTCGCATACAGGCTTGGTGTGAATATATCCTATTTATTTAAATATATTATAGGATACTGAAGATCCAGATGTAACTATTGACTTATAAATGTTTGGATGAAATATCGTTTGAATATCTCCTATTTATTTTTACATTTTATAGGATGCTGATGACACAGAATACGAAGATCCAGCACACGAAGATCCAGATGTAACTATTGACTTATACATGTTTGGAAGAAACCACGTTTGAATATCTCCTATTTATTTTTACATTTTATAGGATACTGATAAACCAGATGACGAAGATCCAGATGTAACTATTGACTTATTCATATTTGGAAGAAATATCGTTTGAATATCTCCAATTTATTTTTACATTTTATAGGGTACTGAAAACCCAGATTACGAAGATCCAACATATGAAGATCCAAATGTAACTATTGGCTTGTACAAGCTTGGAAGAAATATCGTTTGAATAACTCCTATTTATTTTTACGTTTTATAGGAAACGGAAAAACCAGAAGAAGAAGAGCCAGATGTAAATATTGACTTATTCAGGTTTTAAAGAAATATTGTTTGAATATCTCCTATTTATTTTTACGTTTTATAGGATACGGAAAAACCAGAAGAAGAAGAGCCAGATGTAAATATTGACTTGTTGAGGCTTGAAAGAAATATTGTTTCCATATCTCATATTTATTTTTACGTTTTCTAGGATACTGAAGAACCAGAAGAAGAAGAGCCAGATGTAAATATTGACTTGTTCAGGCTTGAAAGAAATATTGTTTCAATACCTCCTATTTATTTTTACGTTTTATAGGATACTGAAGAACCAGAAGAAGAAGAGCCAGATGTAAATATTGATTTATTCAGGCTTTAAAGAAATATTGTTTCAATATCTCCCATTTATTTTTACGTATTATAGGATACTGAAGAACCAGAAGAAGAACAGCCAGATGTAAATATTGACTTATTCAGGTTTTAAAGAAATATTGTTTGAATATCTCCTATTTATTTTTACGTTTTCTAGGATACTGAAGAACCAGAAGAAGAAGAGCCAGATGTAAATATTGGCTTGATCA
>JAUJYV010001176.1:0-20754 GCA_033995625.1 Ophyiulus pilosus
ATGCATATGTGCCGAGTCCCACAATGCATATGTGCCGAGTCCCACAATGCATATGTGCCGAGTCCCACAATGCATATAGGCCGAGTTCCACAATGCATATGTGCCGAGTCCCACAATGCATATATACAGAGTCCCACAATGCATATATGTTAAGTATTTCCTATAAAATTTATTATAAAGTTTATTATAAATTTATAGTAGTAAACTTTATAGCCACGATACATATTTTTTACATTGGGCAATACCAATTTTAACGTGAAAAAAATACTAGTTTGCGTCTGTTAATCACAAATGGGCAACAACTTTATTGGCTTCAATAGGATTTTTGCTTAACGTGGCTACGCAAAACATACTGGAAGTGGATGTTTTATCAAAGACAAAGCAAACTAAATGATCATGAACCGGCTGCTGAGATAAGTCGAACTTAATAAATAAGACGCGTGCATTTCCCTGAAGTGTCGCTGGTTTTGCGAAAAGTAAACTCTGGAGACTTTCCAGCATCTACAGTCCCTGGAGAATCAACTCGCAGGTTTTCAGACAAATCCTTTTTTTTTTTCACGTTGTTAGCAAATGGATTCAACGAATCCTATAACGATAATGGCGCGCACTCCCGAGTCGTACAATTCCAATTAAACGCTTGAATAATGAGTGATTGTAATCAGCTGGAAACTGGATCCGAAACAGATAAAAATTCATTCGGTTCATTATATTTTTGGAAGAGTTATTTTTCTCATTTCTGCCTTTTGTGTTTAATTCACGTTTGCTTTCTCGGAGTTTTCTATCCCTCGAGAAATGCGTGTTTACTGATCCAGTGTTTCCGTGCCATCTATTATGAGCCTGCGAGTTGATTTTTGCTCGCATTCAGCCCTATAGCTTCATTCCAGATGCAATTACAATAGTTTTCCTAAGCTCGCAGTTGATGGAATTACCTTTCGGGTCCCACGAGTCCTTATGATGAAGCGAACACTTCAGTCTTTGACATTCAACTGATGAGATCCGAAAGGTTTTTTTTCTCGTTTTACCCAATAGCCTTCATTCCCTACCTCAAATTGATGCCAACATGCATACTATAGAAAACTTATTCGGCCAACACCAATTACATCAGACATACAGCAGTATTTGGTACACTGGTGCTATTCCCAAATATACATTGCTACTGCCATGTCAAGTGGCACTGCGAAACTTGATAACTTTCGAAATGTCAAAATTGAATACATGGTAGTGTAAACTTTCGAATGCATGCCTTTATAAGCAGCTGTCAAAATAAAAATAATAAAATTCAACATGAGAAGGTTGTGGTGTTAAAAAGTTTACACTTCACACTGATATTTAATATCTTAAATAAAATTAGTTTTTTCACCCTGGAAATCTTACACGTGTTCGAGTGACTTGTGTAAAATAATTGGAAAATGGTATTTTGAACTTGTATTTTCAGAACTTTTAATGTTCACCTTATTTTTTCATCTTGATATATTTATTAGCATTTAGATAGATACTTTTTAATTGATATAAAAAGGACCTATTGTTTCATTTTCCAAGTAAAAATTAAGTAAAAATTCAAGTAGATTTTGTTTACATTACATCAGTCATTGCATGAAAACCATCACTTTAGCATTCTATTTTTAAGCAAATGCAAACTCTTCACTTTAATGAACTGTCATATTGTTTCTATTTGGCCACAAGGGGGCTCACGTACTATAATGATGCAACGCAAAACTTGCGCCACTGTTAATAAGGGCATGTCATGTGCACTGCTTTGTTGTCGCTATCCTGTGGTAAAATTCATTAAATTAATCGATTGTTGGATGTTTAGCCATAGTGGCTTACCAGCAACGCCACATCAGATGACATTGTCCATCACATAATTGAAACGAGATCAAAAGATTATCGAACAGCTATTTTTATGTGCCCTTGTACATGTTAGCTTCGATATTTCACTGTTCCACGTACACTAAATAAGGATACTCTACTCACTATTATATAAAATTGATCTTGACAGTATGAAGTTTCAATAGGGTTTCTAGGAGAATATGTTTATCTTGTTTTCATATTCATAGAAAATGACGTGCTCTAAGCTAATGTTTTAAACAGATTTTCATAAACTATCAGTTCTTTAAAAAAAATGGAAAAGTGTAGAAAACTGTGTTTACATTAGTAACAATAATTTTAACTAAGCGATATAATACGCTATTTTATCTACAAATTATCTATAATTATCTACAAATGAAAAATTGTTATTACATGAGCTGTACTAAATATTCAATATTGTGCTATTATAACATTTTGGTTTAGCTCGTCCGAATTGATTTTCTCTTTTCATTAGCAATATTTGTTTACCAATTCCCAGCCTCGCAATTTATTCAAGAAAACATGTTCGAATTGCTCGAAAATATGCTAATGACAAGCCTAAAATGCAAACTCTCGCACATGATATCCTTTACATGGATACACGCAGCATATTATTCGTCAAAATCGTCGCCAGCATCGAATTCAATTAGCGTCTATTCTAATTAGTCAAAGTGCAGAAAGAGCGCTTACATTTTCGTAATTTAAGCTATGTCGATACTGTTTCCAATTAAAATTAATGTGCCATTCGAAATAATTAAGTCTTGTGCCACGCGATGCTAATTGATATGTGCGTCGTGAGTTGAGTTTCCCCAACATCTCCAGAGGTCCGCAGAAATAAATGACTTTCCTGTAGACTGAACATGTAAGCCTGCATTTAGGCCAACTAATAATTATCAGTAGCAATGCAATTAATGTAATATTAACAAGGGTCTATATATCATCATCATCAGCTCTGGATGAAAGTGAAGTCGATCGTGCTTCGTTCTGTTTATTTATTTATCATATTAATTAGTCCAGTCTTAAGGGGGCATGTATACCAGCAATGTTTTCATTTCAAAAGTGGTTTCACCGATGGGATTTGGGGAAAACCAAAGTTGGTTTAACACGAGTTTTATCCCAATTTAAGAGTGTGCAATGATCTGATATGTGGCTTTATTAAACCGTAAGTTAAATTGCGTACAATTTAATGTAAATGTAGCAAAAAGCTTATGTTTTGAAGTTGGCAAACTAATTGTTTTGGTATGAATAATATGCCATGTTGTGAAAAGTAAAGGCATTTCACGAGTAAATGACAAGATCTTGTATCTAACTATGTAAGAACCAGTAATCATAAACTGCTTAAGATAAACCAGCATAAACTATACAACCTTTTTTTTTTAACAACTTGCACATGTAAAGTTTCCATCATTCGATATTGTTTCGAACGTGTTTCCAAAATGTACAATTTGTTTTACCTGGTTTTGTTTAAAAAATTTATAAATTTGCAAATTACATGAAAAATACAACTATAATGCAAAGGCTAAAACTAAACAGGAGTGTAACAAGCAACATTATTTCAAACTTGCGTTATTGCATAATAAACAAAGAAACATTTTTCAGAACAGGAAATCAAAATGTCAATTACGTATTTTAAATATCAACGACGGTTACAAGTCTAGACGATATTTCTACAGTGATAAATATATTTTTTCCTATAGGTCTAGAGTACTTTTATAGCATATTTTTAATTATTATATTACCATGCAAGCCGAAACTACATGAAAGTCCCAATCATTTGAATTTGCACAATTGTAAATAGAATTTAATAGCCAACGTCTTTATACATACCTTAACTTTAATGGTGGGAAGGGAGGAGCCACGCATTGAACTACCCAATGAACTTACTGAATGGGAATGCGTGGCTCTTCCCTTTCCGCAGCTAACGTAATGGCAAGTATAAAGACGTTGGCATGCGAAAACTGTCTAAAACTCATGGAATCTGTAAATGCAGAAGTTTTCTCACATGATGTACTGCAGTCTTGAGCTTCTTAATATATGCAATTAGGGATTATAACTTATAAGAATGAGGACTTTTCAATGTGACGTGTGATTTATAAATGTATAATGTGCGATCAAAGTGCATATCTATAGATAACACTCAGGTTAGTGCAAGCAGTATATTGTAAATAAAGCAAACGTCGTGGCTCAATAAGATTTCTAAGGATTTGCAATATCTGGGTAGCTATTCTTAAAAAGAATACAATACTCTTTCAGAAGTCATGGTAGACTTTACTTAATTCGTGAAGCGAAACTCAAATGAGACACCCTGTAGAAATCACAACCCTGGTGGAAGCCTTATATACTGGAGCTAAGAAAAGCTCCTTAAGTGTTCCATAACCTTTGTGCAGGTGAGGTGAACGTAAAGGAGGGCAGGAAGCTTGGATTTTCAGACATAAATAACGCCTTTCTTCTCTCATCCTTCCTGATGCTGAGGTCTTCACTTGACCTGGGCAGCTTAGCCACTCCGTGCTGGAAAATGATGATTAATGTTATGAAGCCTCTATAGCATCCTTAGCCTTTTCCCCTCTACATATAAATACAGCTGTAGCCAACAGTGAGCATTTTATCGATCAAGAGCACACCTTTCACGTTGTTTTTGTCCCAACCTTGCACTGGAAGTAGGTGCCGTATATTCTCGAGGAAGTCTTAACCTGTCCGGGTCTAATTCTGATGAAGCGCGGCTTTTGGATTAGTCGAGGCCCTTACCTGCCATACCCTCGCAAGGAAAGCGTGAATAATTGCGGAAATAAATTAGCAATAATTGTGGTTGGGATTTTCAGACTCGCTGCTTGTTGGCTAAGCTTGCACTGGTCTGGTGAAAATCCGCTGAAATTTATCAAATTTCGCTACAGAAATACAAGTGCGGGATTAAGTTTGCATTTGTTGCTGAAATTGTAAACACAATAATCGCGCTGCTCCAAGCTGTTTCCATTATTCGAGATTAAAGAAAGTGGACAAGTTTGTTCAAAATGCATTATCGGCGAGGCCTGGGAGGTGCACTCGAACAATGAAATGGTAATATTTAATAAGACATTGCGATTTTCTATATTTAGCTAGTGCTTTAATATGGCATTTTCCACAATAAACAACCTTGTGTAGGGATTACTAAACCCAAAATGCCATAAGTACGTGTAGTTTATACAAAAATCGAGTAAGCGTCTACTAGAAACTTGGGAAAACATCATTAGGAAACCTGTACGAATTTTATAATACTTTTTTAGAAGTAAATTTATTAGCTTTAAATAAAAAATTGACAGCAATACAACTACCATAAACGTGGAAATTTAGTTGTACACAGTGGCGGACTGGTCCTAAAAATATTGGTTACCACCAGGATTCAAAGGCGATCCCACCCACAACTACTATCATTTCATTTTCATAAAGAATAAATAACAATTCCAAAAAAAAAAATACATTAAAAAAACCCTGCACAATTTAATGTTCCAACCAAGGAAGCTTAGGGTTAACAACAATGTTGCTGAAAAACCTAAAATTCCAATTCTTCTATAGATTTTACTATTATTTCGAAAATTTCTATGGTGTTCATATATATGTCTAAAAACATTACATTTGAGCGTTATTCAAGATTTCCTCAGGAAGATGTAATGAAAAATGAACCGTAAGCTCCATAAAAGTTGCATTATAATACCATGGAGGGAAGTAATAAACCAGAAAACGGATTGACAAGTTGTCGTACTGGCAGATAATTTTTTTCATCAAAAATTAATTGAAAAATATTTAAATTACTTTGTTATGCATACTAATCGCAAGCTTTTGATCTCGGGGCTGAGGAAACATGGTTAGGGGATTGCGTTGCGGACTGGCATTTTTGGATGAAGGGCCATAATCTCATTTGCGACTGCATAATTCATTAAAGTAAAAACGGCTCCGGATAAAAAGTGTTGATAAAGAGAATGATGAAGCTGAACTTTGTCACATTTTTTCCAGCAAAGTTCATCCATCTTGCAAGATGGAGACCCAACGGCACCGTGCATTCGCAAAAGATGCATGGCGACGGATAATATAATACCTAAAGTTTAATTACGTCGGCCATTAATCATTTTCCTTGTCAACTGCAGGTTTATTGTGCTGGCTCCAGTGCGAAAACTTATCTTAAATACCCGATGAAGCGAATGTGAATATTGTCACCCGGTTTTGAAGTAAAGCCAGGCAAATCTATTGAAATTTCTACCTGCGTATTACCGCTGGGAGTGTTCGTACAAAAGGAACACGAAAACTTGACAAAAACATGGAATATAGTGCCGTGTATGCACTAAGTTGTTTCGTTTGCACAAGAAAGAGCCATGGCTGGTGAGAAAGTTTTTAAAAAGGAGTTTGAGAATGAAAAACCGAGGAAGATTTAAACTGGAAGTTTGCCACGATGGCAGACTTGCAAAATCAATGAAAATCGACCGATATAGAGAAGGTCGATTTTAGAAGTGCAAGTGTATTTCTTACCGAATACCATGATCATATAAGCGCTTAAGGAATGGAGAAAATTTGATCAGGATTAGTTTCTGAAGATTGAACTATAATCTATAAATGAAGATCATGGATGTTTGAAGTTCAATCATGAGGTTCATGGATGTGACGAGGTCAGTAGCGTTTAATGGTGAAGTATAATTCTTTGGGGTACATGCTACAAATCGTACTGATAATATATGCTTCAGATTGGTAGAGATACATAGGTGTTCCAGTGCTACCTGAAACTGTTTAGTTTGTACTACAAATGGAATATTTTAAATTAAGTTAATCCCGAATAAACCGAATGTTCTCAACATTTTTTTATTCTGAATAAGATGGATCAAAAATTCGTCATTCAATTTTATTTGTTTATTGATTGAACTGAAGAAGTTTCGGCAACTGACTGTTGACTTAAGCTAACTTCGTTATTTCCATCTCAAATAAAAATAATTAACTAATAATATGATATGTAGAAATATAATAAAAAGGGTAGATAAACAATCTTAACAAACCAGTAAGAATGTTAGATACAGAAACAAATAATATAAATGCTTTAATTGCATACAGTCATTGGATTGTCCAAGAAAATTTAGCTGAAAGCCTGATGAGAGTCCTTAGGTGATTATTAGAAATGACTGATATGTGTGAATATATTTTTTATTTACATTTTTGATTGTGTTAGATTGTGTGCTTAAGATAACCATAAAAAGTGAAGGGGCAAACACTGCTTGCTTTGGTGTTGTGCAGGAAAACTTACTATTCCAAATGCTTAGCATATACAACTATAGTTAATGACAAATTTTGTAGATTAAGGTTTAATTTAATCACCACAAATTTTCAAGTATACCAAGCTACATTCTAGATAAATGAGTGTGTAATTTTGGAACTTGTTCGATTTTTAATTGTTTTTATATGTCAAATTTAAGGGTATATTAGCATATCTAGGATGTCCGTTTATGCATACCGTAAAAAATACACTTGACAATAGCACCACATCGATATCGCAAATATACAAAAGCAAAAGCTGTAAAAAAATATATTTTTAAATTACTTGTAACAATTTGAGGACTGTTTATAAAGCACCACTTTTCAAATTTAACTTATTTGATTGATTTGTTTGTTTCATTAAAATTATAAACGTAATTTATTGTTCGTTCAAGATAAAATATTTTGACTGCACCGACATTTATCTCTTAGAATTATTAATAAACTGTGCTTTCTTTTAATATCATATTGTCTAACATTGTAAGACTGCTTGGAATATTTAATATATATGAAGTTTTTTTATTTTTATTAAACTCTAAATTAAAAGGAATTGACAATATAAATAAAGAACGAAAAGGCGTCACAATATTTCAATGATATTTTTCGATTCATCAATGTATGAATTTCAGTAATTTTTTTTTAATCAAAACGTTTCAAGCAAATACCCTTTGGATCTAACCTGGATTTTCTTCCAAACAAGCCTTACTAATTGACTGCCCAGAATTCAAACCATGGATTGAAAAGTTTAAATATTAGGCGGAACGGAATGCATTTGGACCGTATTCGCAACGTTTTACTGGTCCCTTTTCGAGCATATTTTTTAAACCGTAGCTGGTATAAAAAAAATCCCAATCTCGGGAATTGTTTCATCTTCCGAATACAATAACGGCATTGGTCCATTCCAAGCTTGAAAGTCACGCAATCTAGGTATACGATAGACACGCTCTGAAGGTTTTTTTTTTTTAGCAGGGATGTAGGCTAATGTTGTGCCGCAATTGCGACGTAAACGCTCCTCCAGAAAACCTGTCGAGTTAATGGTCCGAATTTAATCGAACAAATCTGGGACGGATACACTGTTTGCAAAAGTCCATCACGACCTGTGAGCGATAACCAGCAACGACTATAGCATGTTACATACACAGCACATTGAAGCTCAAAAAAAAGAAGAAAAATTCACACTCAAGCCCACCAAAAAGGCTCTGCCCATTTTACACGCTTGCTGAGTTTTCCTATACCCGTAAGCCAAGATGGGGATCGCTGAATGGAATTGCTCTGTTTTAAACTTAAATTTTGTTCCTCCAAGAACGCTGATTGCCGAACGTAACGGCCATGGGAGGCTCAGGAGAGCAGGGATGTTTCGATCTAAGTATGGAAAATGGGGCTTGACTTTTATATACAATAGCAATCACCAGCATCAGATTTGTGCAGCAGTATATAATGGAACAATTTGAATGAAACTGAGCAAGAGGAGTTGCTCGATTCTGTATATATGCGTAATATACCTTGCTTCTACATGCAATCTTTTAGATATCGGAGCAAATTATAAACTTGATATATAACTAGAGAATCACGTTTGGAGAACTGAAAATTGAAGCGGAAATCTGAGTCTTGAGAGCAATTTCAATCTAATAGACGCAATCTTGGTAAGAGCATCTTGAAACAAGTGCATAT
The DNA here is from genome assembly GCA_033995625.1 of Ophyiulus pilosus. Taxonomy (NCBI): domain Eukaryota; kingdom Metazoa; phylum Arthropoda; class Diplopoda; order Julida; family Julidae; genus Ophyiulus; species Ophyiulus pilosus. Next base: position 8,788 of record JAUJYV010001176.1, read on the forward strand.
CAGGCATATCAAGACATTTACATTGGCGAATTAATCGTTTAGTTTTTATGGATGCCTTTTTGAATAAAATTACGTGTGCTCACCTTTTTTTTTAAAAATTGTACTCTCTAAGAAAATATGTGAGTATATACAAGAGTAGACAACGCAATTTTATATTGACACAGTGAAATACGTATAAGAACTATACTGTGGTGACCATGTATCTTGAAATAACTTTATTTGGCAACTCTGAATGTTCGTCTTCTGTTTGTTTATCTCGCCTCTTTAACTATCACATATTATGCGCCACGTGTCGATTATTTGATTGGATAAGCTGATAAATCATTAGAGAGATTGAGTCAGCTAACGCCTTAACGTTAACCTTAACGTTAGAGGCGGTTAGGGAAGAACCACGCAAGCGCACTCATGACGTTCAGTTAGTTCATCCCTTCCCTCTTTTAACGTTAAGGTTAACGTTAAGGAGTTGGCTGGCTCAATCTCTCTATTATTGATTAGTGTTGCCTGTTTCGACGATTTGATGACGTACTTTTAATTCAAAAATAGATAGAGATTGAGCCAGCGAACGCTTTAACGTTAACCTTAATGTTAAAGGCGGGAAGGGAAGAACTCCGCATGCGCACTCATCACGTTCAGTTAGTTCATTGGGTAGTTTAGTTCGTGGCTCCTCCCTCCCCGCCTCTAGCGTTAAGGTTAACGTTAAGGCGTTGGCTGGCTCAATCTCTCTAAAGATGGTACTGAAACGCAGCATAACCCTGCTCAGCATATCTCTTGCATACGTAATTTGGAGTCGCCCCCTTTCCAAACCTCCCCCGTTTCCATCGCGTATTTAATTTCAACAATTACATTTAAAAGCATCTTTTGCAAAAGCAATAAGAAGCCATACGGCATCTTGTTCACTTATCGGGCTTAATGCGCGGCGTCGTCAGTCGTGCAATGTAGCGTTTCATTAGGACATGAAATTAAAAGGCAGCAGAGGCGCAGCCTAAGCAGGGAGGATTAATTCTCCCGTGCTTTATGATGGCCAATGTGACAAACTGCGAGAAATTAAAGATAGCTTATCTGGGCCGAATAACGATCCATTAGCGCCGGGGAGGATGGGGAGGCCATATTTACTTTTCACTCCATCTCGTAAAAGATTTTGATGCGTTTTTTTTCTTCTTTTTCGGCAGGCGCCAAAACTTGGCGTGCCTGGAAAACACTCGCTTTTTGCCCGGTTATGCTTGTTGACGCCAGGAGTCTTTAAGTCCTAACACGTTTTATGCCTTCCCATCATGCCGTCGTGAATGATAAGAGACTACAAATGTGGTGCAATAAAAAGTTTTTGGGAAACCGTCTGGACGCATTGACAGATTTCGCTGATGGGATTTAGGGAAAACGACCCCCTGTCACACGGATGACCAAAGTTCTTTTGGCCGTTAATCCTTCCTTTCTAATTACTGGGCCTTTGGATGCTTCCTCAAACGAGTTTCTCTAGCTTTTTTATGCCCCAGATCAATTGCCAGCCGTGAAAGTTGCCAAACAAAGAAGGTGTCGGGAATGTCTGTACTAACGGGATTTCTTCTAATCCTAATCGAAGCATTTTCTGCTTCCCTCACCTAAGTCCTCCTACTCTGACATATAATCTGGATAGTGGAACACTAATTAACTCGGACAGTAATGAGCCTTCAAGCTCATGGTAATAGCGGTCTCCTTATTGGGTCCTTGACAAAAAAATTCTCAAATTTGTCAAACGGTCCAGATTACTCGATTACTTAAGCTGCATTGAACTAGGATCTTATGCTTGTCTTTCCAAGAAATATAGTGCTGATTGAACCCATAAAAACAGGGGAGCTTAAATTCCGTTAAAACTAATACGTGTCAGTTTTTATACTTGTGATAGAGCTATTAAACTACATATGTCTATCATAATTCTACACGTTGAGCTTAAAAATTTTAAATAGCTTTTTTATGGATCATCGCACCATATGGTGGCGTATGAGCTTTTAGCGTGACGTTATAACATTTAATTTGAAAAATGAAATTTATTCTTGAAAAATTTGAAAAATGAAATTTATTTTTGAAAAATTTGAAAAATGAAATTTATTCTTGAAAAATTTGAAAAATGAGCATTTAAAGACATTTAGTTTCGAAATTTTGCATTTTGGAAATACATTTCCTCCTTAAGGAAGTGCTTTATTGCCTTAACAATTCGATACCGACAAACAAATGCGAATAACACATGAATAAAACTTGATTTAAGATTTCATTTTTCGTTTTTGTGAAAGCAAAAACATTTTATTTGCTCGTAAAAACGAGGAAGAAAAAGGAAAATTACATTGGAATAATTCCAATTTTGCTGTATTTTTTATTTCCTCGCAAAGTTGGCTAATGAAAATCACCGAAGCTGTAGTAACGGAATGAACTTCATCCAAAGCAACTCATTGCGCATGCGCTCACTTCACGACCATTAAGCTACTCGTTGAACATGAACTTATACATAAATTTGCGACGTCACCTTGTCACAAATTCTATCCAAATCGGTTGTTAGCTATAGGTTGGGAGTTTGAACGATAACGAGAAACAGTGCTGGCGGCCCGGAATGGCATTGGAATGCCATGCTTCGCATAGGGTAGTCCTTGACATTCCGGGCCGCGAACTCTGTTTCTCGTTATCATTATCGTTTCGTTAACGTTGGCTGGCTAAAACTCTCTATTGTAAGTGTCGATAAAAATTATTCCAATTATAACTTTTTTATACTTGATCTGGCCCTTGACAAATGTTATGATCGTGTTTATGAATCCTTCATGTTCTTAAAAATCTAGTAAAGAATAAAAACATACATATGCAAACGCATGAAATTTGATGTTCATTTTGGAATTATTTGAAGTTTTCCATCGAGGATCTGGTTTTAGTCATTTCAGTGATTAAAAGGATTAAAATTCCCGCTTCCAAGCTGCTCTGTGTTTACACGATGAGTGGTAAAGATCTAATGCCTTTGGTAATAAGAGGATTATAAGCTCTTATTTACAAATTTCAATGTTAGGCAATTTTAAATAGTTCATTTCTGCGTTGCTAGGCAATGCGGTTAGGGGCGATAGGGAGACGTTGTAATAGATGGAGGCGCCGTAAATACGCGTGTACATTACCCTCGTTGTTTCACCTCGTGTAATTAATACAAATTGGGCGCTAAGGCATCTTCTTAAAACGAATCAGCTTTATCGGATGCTTTTCACCTAATTCTTAATCGCTGCTGTAGACGCGTTAGGTTTCAGCTGAGGATCCAGGCCACACGATGGCGGCAAAAAACGGATCTTTCATTAGCAATGCTCAGGCTTTGCTTTTTGGAAGAACAGGACTTAGGGGAAAATGTGAGCTAATTGTTTCTTGCATGTGTAAACTTTTGAGTTTCGACGAATGCAAATTGTGTATCTTTCCCCGTAGGGAATTGGGCATCAAAAACAATATGGCGGCCTTGGTTCGTCTTGGAGACTATACACATAAACCTCCAGTGTTCTATTTTTTTTTGCCTTGTGACCGGCTGTTGTTAATTAAAAACATTCGCGGATGCCATTTCGTCGTTATCCGAGATAGGAAGAAAGTAACAATTGCTAAACTGCTGTCTAAACGAGTGTTAAAGTAACTATAGATAGCGTAATCATACAGTCAAGAGGAGAATCCGGCTGTTTAAATTCGGAAAACGACGTAGAAAATAAATATACTCGTACTATGGCACATAGTCTGTTTGATGCAATCAATATAAATGAAATGTATACACTATTGCAAATAAAATGTATTCATTACATGCAGTACAATGATGTCGGAACTGTATATAAACACACAAAGATAAGCCGTTTGAAAATATTCTTAATATTACATTATTCTTGTTTTGTATTCAATGGGCACGAAACAATTTCAAACCTCAATGGAGCATTAAACGAAATGGCACTCAACGGGGTCGTTATGGTGAAAAATAATACAAATATACAGTACGTAGAAAGCGATATGGGAACAACTAAGGATTAACCGAATTAGACCAGTTATTGTTATTAATATTTTTCATTTTCATATTAGAATAACTCTCCAAGTTTTAAAAGCAGTATTATACTATCTTAGATTATCTGGGTGATGCTGTATATAAACTGTATAAAATGTATAGAATAAACTAAAATACGTTATTCCTGTACATGGTCAAGGACATTGCCTTGAAAATCAGGAAAGTCTGGAGTTATGCTTGAAATTCAGGTGTGGTCGGTCATATATGTACATGTTTAGTAGCATATATGGTTATACATATATCTCAATATACATATATTAATATATATATATATATATATATATATATATCAGAAAAGGCCATGTGTGGCATTGACGAGCAACATGTCATGCACGTTAAGACGTCATTAAGAAATTTTCAAACAAAATTATCCTTAAAATGGTTATTTATTAAATTGCAGCTTAATGAAGTTGGTTTGTGACAAAATACAAAAAAGCATCATTAAAAACATTATCACAAAAATAATGTATATGAAATTATTTTACTTTTTCTACGAATTTTATTTATTAATTTCATAAATTTGTTTATAGTGATCACGTTTTTTTTGCGAAAATCGCCAAAAATCACATTCATAACATTTTACCCTGTTCACGGTTAAGCCTCGGACGGCATGATCACGTTGTTTATATATAATTTAATATCTTAGAAGTAATAATAAAACTCTTCTCATTGATGGTATGGATGCAAGGCGATTATCATAATAAACTAGTCACGTGATGCCGTCAATGATGAAATTTACAGAAGGTCGAATATTAATGCTGTCGACTTTTTCGGTTCAACGTTTTGATCGCTCCAAATGCATTTGCATTCATCATTTCCCTCGATTTTATTCACGTGACCAACCTTCTAAAGACGTCTATCTCATTACCATTCACATCATGGACGAAGGGCGAGAACGAGGATGAAACTTTCTCTAGATCTTCATTTCTGACGAGTATATATGGAATCTCGCATAATGAACGCATCGCCGAATCCTCCATTTTTTCCCTCCCGCTTCCGACAAATCAAAATTCCGTCGATGCTTCGGATCTCCGTGGGCGCAATCCATGACACGGCGTGTCACATTATAAGACACCCATTACTAAAATCCCACTCGGAGCCACTGGAGATCCCCCCAAAATCCCAACCAATTGTCGCCAACGGTTGCTGATGGCCCTTCTTCTGCTTGTGTGGATAAGATGTTGGAACTACTCGAGCAATTTGCACCAATTCGAGAAAAAAAATACTTTCAAAGTTTTGAGTGTGACAGAGGTTTTGACCGGGAAAAATGCGAATTCGTGCAAAACTTTGGAAGGTGCGTGACTGGATTTTTCAATACATTTCTCGTGTGTGGATGGAAAGAGTTATGGTCACCATAGTCATTCAGGAAAACCACGAACAACGAACGATTTACCGGTTAATACAATTGTTTTTTTTATGCCGCTCAGTAAAATATCATGTGATCTTGTATACAATTTCTGTAATATACACGAGCAGTACACATATTAATACTACATGCATGCATTACTATAATATGTTTAAGTACACGTTTATTAATTTGTAGAATAATATCCCGATTGGAATGCCATATTTCATACATCTCTGACAACATTTGACTATATATGATATTTTTTGTAGGTCATATATATGCCATTTTATGTCATTGTCAATGTGGATAAAACCATGAAAATGCAGTATATTACTGATATAAGGAAAACATTTGTCAATATACAGATGTATGATATTTATTGTATACCTCACAAAACATACAGTTATGTCGAATATAATAGAATTTGGATACGAGTGGAAATAATTTTAGATGGAAATATTTTAAGATGTCATATATAGAAATTCACGGTAATACATGTATATTCGCTAATGTTGTTATATATCCCAAAACGTAATTCATAGAAAGATGTTCGAGTAATACAGTTATTCCTTTGATAATTAATTTTGAATTTTTGCTGATTTTAGCTGAAATTGTCAATTTTTAGGGGGGAAAAAAGACATTTTTTGCATTTTGGATTATTGGACATATTCTCAAACGTATATTTGTAAATCTGGGTATATATCCGAAAATATATTTCATAAAAAGATGTTAAATTAATGCAGTTATTCCTTTGCAAATTAATTTCGAATTTTTGATGATTTTAGCGGAAATTGGCAATTTTTAGAAGAAGAAAAAATGTATTTTTGAATATTCTGATTTTAAACTCCATGATGACACTGAAATTTATAATAAAATGTTAAGTTAGGGGACGTTGAATCTGATTAAGGTTCAATTCATTTGGATTGACTTTTGCGTTGCCCCTTGTAAAGATGCAATCACTGCTTGCATGGTGTGTTACTGCATCAAGTGTTTACAAGCCATGGTTCATTATGACTCAAAAGTCAGGTCTAAAAAGCGGTTGGATGCCACTTTTATAGGGATTAACGTAATGAACGGACTCGCGGCATGAAAATACCACATGACCGAGGCGCTATTTCTGTGTATGACGTACCTATGATTAACTTCCATTTTGTGGCTTGAATGAATACTTCCGCCCCGTTTCTCCGCTCGCTTCGTTAATGTTAGCTTTGTGTCTAATGTCCTGGTGTATATCTTTTTACTAGTGCCTTACGTGTCAATGACGTTCTCAGCTATGTAGAGCATGTAAGGATTTCAAGCATTAAATCGCACAGGAATTCGCACGAAGGAATTCCAAGCTCTGCTTCAGTAATCTTGCCCTGCCAGGTCTGATGACATTCGGCGCTGGACAGAATTTTAAACACGGCCTTTTTACCAGAAGCCTTTTCCTCTCCACCAAATGGCACATTTGTAAAACGATGGCCCAAATAGAAAGTAGTGTAACTTAAGCGTCGCGAATGCATTACGTCTTCTTAGTCGCGAGTGGAGAAGTTGACATTATTGGGAAAAGTAAACTCCGATTCAAGACCAGATTGATTCAACTTCTAACCCGAAATCAGAAAATACGTAAAACCAAATATGCCAGCACGACATGTCTTCTTTTAAGAAAGACAATCTGACATGCTCATTTCCAAGCTAGGAAATGTGACGTGCCCTATGTTTTCTTTGTGGAAAATGGGCCATCTAACAATGCATGATTTTTGTAAGGTAGTTCTGAAACCAAAAAATAACTTCATGGAGTATTTTTTTTTATAAATCTGTGGTTCGCAATTAGTATTGGGAAAATATGTTTTAAGAATGGTTTACCTTGTATTGTATAAGCTATATACGTGTTTACATAAAATGGTTCCTTTGCTGATTTGGTCGTGAATTGATCATTAAAAGAGAGGAATTAACTTTATGAGCCATTAAAAGCCCATTAAGCCGTTATTAGATTCATTATACGTTAACGGTACAATGGTCCTTGCGATAGTTCTCTCAGAAATATTTAAGGTAGCGATGTTTCTTCTTTTAACTGCTGTATTTCATTCGTCACATAAAATAAAGTGACAATTAAAGCGATCACTAGAATCTATACCTGCATTGTTAAAATTCAGTAACACCGAGTGGGTAAATTTGTTAATTTTCTAATTTCTTGTTATGCAAATCTGCTGTTTAAATAAAGTCTTGTAGGATACCATCTATCGTTTTAGGATTAACATACATGTATTAATAAACTTTCAATTTCTTGAATTCATAATTATGTAATGAATACTTTATTCGAATTCTGAAGTATTTCTAAATCAGAATTTAAACGTAGTATCTAAAAAACTCGTCCAAATACAACACGTATTTTAATGCCACACGAAACAGTATACAGTTCCACTTGGTCGACAATCTAATTCGCTGACAACCCATTACAGACGCGTTTTAGGTCTTAGGACCTTAGTAAAAGCTTTTAAAAAACCCATTAATATTCAGACAGTTTGAGTATGCCAACCTCTTTATACTTACCTTAACTTTAATGGCGGGAAGGGAGGAGCCACTCATTGAACTACCCAATTAACTAACTGAACGTAATGGGTGCGCATGCGCGGTTCTTCCATTCCTGCCATTAAAGTAAGTGTAAAGACGTTGGCATGCTAAAACTGTCTATTATGTGACACACGCAAAGTTCATTCGCTGCCAAATTTATCCCATCTGACCGACAATCCGTTACAAATATTAGGTTAAAAATTATTATAAAATGGTTATCTAATTATAATAAAATAAAATAATAGTGACAGTCAATCAACAACATGGATGTCGGCAAAGTTGACCCAAACCACGAAAAATCATAATTGAAACTTCACAAGAAATATATAATGAAAATATACGTTATACAAAGTATTTTAAATATTATTTGAAACTAAGCTGTGTATTTAAAACACTTTCAAAGTACAAATTTCAATTTTACATTATTTTTACAACGCAGTTTGCAAATGGCTTAAGAGTGCATATGCATATGCAGTTGCTGGTTTGTTTTAAAATTACTATATGCGAAAGAAAATACCTCCACTGTAGCATTGCCTATTCATACATTACCAAACACTTTCATGTCTGCCTTTGTAATTTTTCTCAATTCCACCCGCATCACTCAATAGCGTTGATTAAGGCAGTGAAGAGGGAAATTTTAGCCCGACAACAGCAATACGTTAGCGGATGATCCGCAATAACGCGACGATATCCCGTAGTGCTTAGCACGAATGGCGTGCGAACATTCGATATAAACTAGTTTCTGACTAGAAAAAAAAAAGCGAGGAGATAATGACCCGATGGAGCGGCAAACAATGGCAACTCCCGGATGCGTTTTCCCATGCACAGTAACAAAACAGAAATGGAGACAAACGTCATAAAAGCAGGCTTGTTTCGGGGTTTCTAACTGCGTGTTCGATGGTCGTCGGTAGGAAGACAAAAAATTACGACTCGTTCAAATTTATCGTTTGCGTGCCCCGAATACAATGATGGATGGCACCGTAAGCGATGGCTTAAGCGGGATTGGAGCCCAAAGATAGACTGCCATATTGCGTTTTCTGTCGCGAGGCAAAAGCAATATTTTTCTGTATCGCAATGTTTGGGAATTGTGGCGCTGTGTCTTATGGCTCCCTGTATGTCGCTTCTGGCGGGATCTGTCCACTCGATTTGACCACGATTTAAGCCCGTGCTAAAGATGTCACGTCCGGACAGAACCGCGGTTTTCATCCATGGTGACTGCATTGCGGGTTGCGTTGCTGACCTTATGGACGTTTATACATCAGGAAATTTAGGGCACAACTTCCTTCCGACATGTTTACAAACTATATGCTACGGATGTTCGATAAAACACATGCATACGAAAAAGAAATACATTATAATGAATATGCAAAAATATTATAAGTCATGTCAAGTGGGTTTTTTTTTGTGGATAAATTGGCAATATGCTTATACTGCCTTAGAAAAATTTCGTGTAGATGCTCCTAAAAATGAAATTCAATTAGAAGTTGAATTACATATGTCTCATTTGTGTATAAAAGTCTCAAAAGTTCATTTGTGAGCAATGTAAAAATATAGGGTATGTCAATCTTTAGGCTAAATTGCTTTGAGACATATAATGCGAATATCAATATGCATGTATTGCAATTGCGTTTTCTTGAAAAACCTGCCGTTATAAATGAAATGTGATGAGCATATTCATTAAATGTTCATTTTAACCGTAATGTTATATACCATGTGATTAATTAGCATTACGTTTTAATACTACAATGCTACCAAACGTAGTGTACATGCATTTGTAGCTCAATTTCTATTCTTGTTGATCTTTTATTTTGAGAACACGAAATCAATGATTTTCATTGTCATTCTGCATGCTTTTGATCTGTTGTGTTCTGATTTTAGTTGTTAATGAACATTAATGTATTGAAAGGAAGGAATTTAGAGCACTTTACAGGTGTCTCAAATCCCTGACATAATATGAAGGATATAATGGATGCAAGGATAGATATTGCAATTTATGGATTTAGACATAATGTATACATGGACAATTTCAAAGTACAGGTTTATCTGCATTTAATGCCAACCACACATTTTTTCAAACTTGTCAAAACGACCCATTAACCATGCAAGCACTATTTATGCTTATAAAGCAAAAGCATATCCGACGTATGCCTTTCTTGCATCATTGGAAAGCGCTCTGGCTTACGTTGATTATGGACGGTCATTCGTGGTGACCACTTTCTATATATTACAAGCAGGAGCCGAATGGTCTGTTTCCATGGTGACATTGTGCGTGAGACAAACTAGCCGTGTGTATCGAGGATAGCAAAATAAGACCCTTTTTTTTCTCGCGCATATTGCGCGTATTATTTACGGCTATCTCAGGCTCGACAAACTATACATTCAGAGTCCCATGACGGTAATGCGAATCACTCGAGCCATTTGATGAGAACGAGGCGACCATCCGTTCGGGTGTCTGCAGCTCAGTCACAGTCCGGAAAATAAGACTGACACTTTTGGGGTGCGAGTATACAACAAATTGAGAGACTTGCGTTTTATTTAATGCTCAAATGATAGCGGCTCACGAGGGAATTCGGTGCTTAAATGCCTATCCAAATAGACCATAACAATGTGACGTAGGCATGACGTTTTCAGAGCAGAATTCTTATGGAAACCTGCTTGTTTCGACTAGTTATACGTATATACCGTCTTTTGGAGTTGAACATAATTTCTTAAGCTTGTTATTGTGGTGGTTTTGGTGCTCTTGAATGTAAGATTCAGAAGTGATTCTGAGCAGGATTTGGAAATGACATCTTGCTATTTGACATCTATAACCACAGTTCATCTATCTCTAACCATAGAGCCTCGGTAAATATTTTATACATGTGAAGTACTATCTGTAAGGATTACTGAGTAATCCGTCCTCCTAAAGAGCTTATGTTTATTTAGGTAAAATCTATACATATTTTCTAAAATAATGCTTCTTTTTTGAAATGCTGTAAATATTTGAAATATTGCAATGATAAAAATGAATTTTCTCAATTTTTTGTAAAATGAAAAATTAAAATACTTTATTATATACTGTATATTCATTTTCATATTTATTATATATTAATTATACTTATTATAAATTTATATTAAGGTATATTTATACAAACCTAACAATTTGGAAGATGCTTTGAATAGTGTTTTCGCTAGCTTTTTAACAATGTTTCACAAGTAAATGTAAATCAGTTTAAAGCATCTGGCTCAAAAAATTGTCTTTTATGAAAATGATTTAGCAAAACAAAAAACTGTAACATTATATGCACTAGAATAATAGCAGCGCGTGTATGAACGTCTTAGCAGGTTTTTCATATCACCATTTTTGATGCATTATTTTAATGCAAAAAAAGCTTTTTATTATTCATGATATGCAGCGCATAGCCGACATTACATTTTCAATATCAGTGAATTCAATATATTTCCAACGTGTTGTACGCACTAGAAAAGCATTAAAAATGCATAAAATGCAAGAAAAACATTTTCCATAGCTCGGTGAAGTATAGCACCTTATATAACCTACCTAATGTGTCTGATACCTTTGAATTTACTTAATGCCATTAACTATAACATTTTTATATCAAAACAAGTTGCCATTTTGCATATATAAATCGTGGAAAACCTTTATACATTAAGCAACGAAATGCTCTTTGTATTATTAGCTCAAATTCTGAAGGTTTTCCCCCCCTAACCGCCATACACGTTTCTTGGTATTTCTAAGAAGGAATATTTTGTTTGCTCAAATGATTCGCTAAGGGTTGCGCATGTCAAGAATTTAATGAAATTAAAAGTGACAGTGACTGCATTGTAGTGGCTGGTGTGTATTATCTTTCACATCGAAGGAATAGGAAAATAAATTCCACTGTCTATAATGATACAATCAGCATACTGTATGTTAAACACCGCAATTAAAAAAATGTCTCTAATCCTACAGAACGTATACAGTGGAACCTCGCTTAACGAGCACCTCGCATAACGAGTGATTCGCATAACGAGCAATATGAATTGTAAAAAA
>JAUJYV010001177.1:0-20712 GCA_033995625.1 Ophyiulus pilosus
CGCTTAACGAGTGTTTCGCATAACGAGCAAGACTCCGGAACCAATTATGCTCGTTATGCGAGGTTCCACTGTATTAACAATAACAAGGAAAATAACTCAACAAAAATTTTGAAATTACAAAAACTGTTGATCACATGCATGGTGCCAACTTGGTCGTTTCCAGCACTGGCCTGCTCTACATTTGGAATCCCGAGCCTGTAAAAGCGGGTCAGCAGTTTATCTGGATTGGGTGGAGTTCGTGTTTGCTCTTTGCATTTTTGGCAGCTCGCGAATTATGGCTGATTTATTTCTCATTTGTAGGGTAAGGCTTTCACGAGTAATAAAATTAGCACGTTTTCCAGTTGCCCTTCAGTGGATCCAACCATCATTTGAGCAGGGTTTGAAAGACAGAGCGCGATTCGAATCCGTGATAAATTTCTCATCAATGTGGGTGACAAGGCCAATGCATTTGCCACCCTCTGCAGGCGAAAAATCAATTGCAAAGGGTCCTTCAAGATGGTGGTGTTGGCCACGCCTCCATAAAGTCTTTGCTTGTGGAAAGTTTCGAAAGTGACGAATGGACCACGCCCCTTGTTTAATGTTTCCAATATGAACGTCCCTGGTAATTATTTTCTGTCCCTATGGAGTAGTAGTGACTCCATATTTCGGACATCAGGCAGGACCAAACAGAGCTGATAATGGGCCCAGACCAAATGGGAAAATTAGGCCACACTCAGAAGGAAATCTTCTGCAAAAGAATTTCACTTTTTATTGGATTAAATTGAAAGCACAGTCGCACAAAACTTGCAGAATTTTGTTAAAAGTTAAGGATATCTGCAGAAAAATCACACTTTTGCACAGAAAATTGACGGTTTTGCTGCATAAAATGTGCACTTTTGTTACAGAAAATTTCATTCTTACTGGTGGATAGTTTGGGCTGGCCCCTGTTAAAGTGACTCCCTTCAAACGTGCAATAGTCCACTGTATGTTCCAATATGGCTGATAGGCAACACTCCCCGAACAGAATGTCTCCAATATGGCAGATAGGCAACACTCCCCGAATAGAATGTTTCCAATATGGCAGATAGGCAACACTCCCCGAATAGAATGTTTCCAATATGGCAGAGATAGGCAACACTCCCGGAATAGAATGTTTCCAATATGGCAGATAGGCAACACTCCCCGAACAGAATGTCTCCAATATGGCAGAGGTAGGCAACACTCCCCGAACAGAATGTTTCCAATATGGCAGAGATAGGCAAACACTCCCCGAATAGAATGTTTCCAATATGGCAGATAGGCAACACTCCCCGAATAGAATGTTTACAATATTGCGGACTTAATAAGCCCCTGTGGTAATATTTCAAATGTGGGGATTAACCCCGCCCCTGGGATGTTGTTATAAAACTGGCGGATTTTCAAATAATAAGGATTGGTCACGCCTTTTACGTATAAAATGAATTTCATATAAAAGAACTATTTCTGCAAACCGAAATGGGCTTTTAAAGCCCACATCTTTAAAAAAAATATATATTTTAAGCTAAATGTTGTAATATATGTTTTTCCAGTGTAGCATAATTACTATTCTTTTACAAAAATTTAAACATATTATATAAAAATTATGCTGATGTGCAGACTGTGCAGTATGATGCGTTTAAATTAAATACCAGCTGTTTTAAAAAACCGAGAATAACGTGGCTATGTTTCTCTCAGGATTACTGCAGACTCTGTAGTTTACTGCATTTTACTGCAGTTAATTTCCTGTATCGGAAACTATACTGCATGACAACGCCCTCTGTTTTCTATAATCAATGGTATAGAATTACCAAGTTGGTAGAGTGGCTACACCCCTTCTGTGTTTTATTGAATGCCAATATACACACGGTGGATGGGAAATGTATTCGGCATGGCGGATCCGCCATATTTCTGACCTTGTCCCTCAATAATGTTTTCTTCTTTTGACATTTTGCTAAATCACTGACGTCGACAACAGATATTCTATTAGTGCAAATTCTCAATTGCGCGCCATCGTTACGCACGCACGCGATTCGGCATTCGAGAGGAATCCGGGGCTGGAAACGCCCGAATTTGAAACCATGCCGAGAGCATGGTCCTTATCTGATTATCCTGCAAAATAATTATGAGTTATTATTCCATCTGCCGCCTCCAATGGGGCCTGTGCCGACAGACAACAATTCTCGTGGTACCCAGAAATTATCTCTGGATCGAAACACGAATCAGAGAGTGTACGTTAGCCGTCTGTCTGTGTGCCGTGCGGCGGCCATATTGGAGCGGTAAATGGAGGTTACGGCGAACGGAGAGGTTAGGTCCTGAAAATGACGGCCGGCAAATATACGGCCGCTGATAAGCGTGGAGTTCAAAGTCAAGTCCCCACCGAGATTGCCTGCCATCGATTTACCGGAGCCGTTGGCAGCGCCCTCCTGATGCAGGCTTGCTGTAAATAAAAAGTTCTATTTGGAACCCTCGCACGATGGTTCAATAAGTCTTTTTTGTAAATTTCAATTTACAAGTCAGAAATATTTGTAGGGAATGTTAAGAAATAACGCTTTTGTTTTTTGATAGTTGGACAAAACTTTATTTCTGAGAAAAATCTCGCATTCTTGATCACAATTCTCGCATTGGATAGATAGATATAATTTGAATTATATTATCAGTAGGCATACGTGAAGACCGGTTAAGCGCTTGCATATGCAACTTATAATAACATACAACACAGATTATGTTTAAAAAAAAGATAACAAAAGAAAAAGTGGAGTGACCGCACGCGACATGTACGAGTAGATGAAGTAAGGCCTGGATTTTGGAAAATCCTAAACGTTAAAACGGCCGCGAATCCGGACCAGTTGCAGCTGGTTGACCTTTGTGACGAAATAAAACCGTGACCTGGACTAAAATATGTTGAGACTTAGCTAACGGGAGGGAACCTCGAGCCTAGATCCCTTTGAATCCAAAAAATAGCATCTATGTACAAGTCACACGCAGATTTGTATGGAAAATAATGGAGGATTAACTGCGGCAAAAAAGAGCTAGTAGGCCATCGATGCTTGGAATTAGTAGCCTCCGGGAACCGCTACGGGTGGGACGTTGGTCAGCTTGGAGAGCCGAACGCATTCCTGGGACATGGCTTCCAAATCCTGAAAACAATGGAGCAATTGATGAGATCCTGGTGGTGAACCCTGCACAAAGCACCTACGAACATTACCTTTTCCAGGTGCATATTCTTGGTCAGCATCTCTTCCAGCATGCGGTGCGTCTTCCGCACGACCTCCTTCAGGTTTTCATCCCCCTTGTCCTTGATGAAGTCCACGAGCTTCTTGACGGTCAGCTTGTCGGCCGGAGAGTGGGAATGAGGTTCTGCAGCAGCAAAGTGGCACGGATTAGTGTGCCAAACAGTAATACAACTATTTTGTCATCAGAGATCCCTCCAGTTACCTGGCCGCCCTTCCATGCAGTAGTACTGAATGATGGCAGTCTTTCTGACTAGATCCTCGGCCATGGCGCCGCTGCTCTCCTCCAAGTGGCTCAACTAGAAAATGCAAGATGGGCAATCGGACATGACCCTGGTACGATGGCATTCCCAAGATGGCAAGGGGGTTTCCCTACCCGCTCTTCCAGGATCCAGTTCTTCTTCTGCACGTCGGTGATCCTCTTCAGGAGCACCTCGTTGTCCTGCTCGAAAATGTTGCCTGGGATGGGCGACTGAACAGAGAGAAATGAGTTTACGCTAGGCTACACCGCACTGCGGATTTTTTCCCCGAAAGTAACCGACCCATCATGCGCATGCAAGAATTTACCAAACATACGCTGCCATTTTGGAGACTGGTATTTCCTTCATCTTTCGCCTCTTTGTTTTCAGACTGACCGCCACCGCTCATCATGGACCACGAGCTGATGGAGCTGCAAGTGGGGGAAAACGACAAATGCACTGGTCATTTCAAGTCGGAGGTTTTAACCAAACAAGCGTAGCGGACAACCAATCCGATTCGACTGCTGGCGCTACGAGGAGCTGCATCTTGGTAAGTCCTGGCGTGTGCCATTTTTTAATGCAGATTTATATCCCTGAGTTTTGCGCAAGATATACCTTTTGGACCTAGTTAACGGGACACGTGGTTACTGTTGTTAGTTAAGGCACTTACCCGGTTTCTGCCTTGTCAATCTCTGATGTTTTGAAAAGATCTGGCAAAAGAAAAAGAAGAATAGGCTTCTAAACACGGCCCACACTCGGTTGACTGTTTTAGCTGAATTCATGCCAGAGAAAATGATCAAACTGACATACCGCTTCGACTCTGGTTGCTATCGTTTAAGAATTCCTGCAGCTTCTCCTGCATGCTTTCTGCCCGCTTCTTCTCGTTCAGCAGCTGCCGCTTGAGGTCTTTAATCTGGTTTACCAAAGTTACAGATGACAATGCTGCGAGCAGGAGGTTTAAAGAGGAAAAGTAAATGGTCACTCACGATGGAGGAGCCCTTCTTGTCGTGTATTTTCCGATCCTCCAGGTTGTCCTTGATCTCTTGCTTGAGGACCACAATGGCCTCCTCGTACTCTGCCTTCTGTGCATTTGAGATCTCCAGCTGGGTTTCCAGGTCTCTGGCTGCTCCGCGATGTTCCTCTTCCGCCTTGGCCAGCATCGCCTCGTGCTCAGTCTGCAGACGTGCCACCATTCCGTCGCAATGCTTGTGGGTACTATCCAGGCTCTCCTCGGCCTCTGTCAAGCGACGCTCGAACCATCCGCGGGTGCACTCCAGGCTCTTGATCTCGGTTTCCATGTCTTCTACTTTGCTTTTGTAAGCCTCCAGTTCACTCGAGCGAGACTGAAAACACGTAAATACGTGGATTGAATGAAACTAGCCATTAGTTGTTAGTTTTACTACAGTCAAAGAAAACGTGTTAACCTTTTCTTCCTCTAGTTGTCGGCTATACATGTCGATTTGCCTCATGTACTTTTCGCTGAGGTTCACCACCTCGGACTGATGGGTGTCAGTCTTAGTTTGCAGGCGGATCGCCATCTCGTCCAACAGGGCCTTGCGTTTTTCCGCGGTCTAAAAAGAAAATTTCTCTTCATCGTGATACTGTTAGGTCTCCAAGTCCGGTCACACATCCAAACAAAGAACCATCATTCTAACCTTAGTAAAACTCTCCAGGGATTCATTCAGAGTAACTTTCTCGGCTTCCAATGCCTCAACTTGGGCCGTGAGACGCTCACAGGTGAGCAAGGCAGTCTTCAGTTGGTCTTTCAGACTACCGTTATCGCTCTGAGATGCTTCCAGGGAGGCTTTTGCCTCTCCAAGTTGACTGTGTAGCACGATCCGGTCTGCCTCTAGCTCCTTTAGCTTGTCAGCAGACTGATTATCGATGTCCTTCTTCAGGTTGAAGATGGTGGCCTCCAACTCTTGCATGGAACGTGCACTTTCGTCTTTCTGAAGCTGGAAATTCTACAAGAAAAAAACAATTTTCAGTCTCAAATCAAGCGCCATGGGCCTTCTCGTTGGGACAAATTGACCAACTTGCAAATTTACCTGAAGCGTGTTGTTCAGTTGTGTTTGCAGCCGTTGTGTCAGGTCCTTGAGCTGGTCGATCTCCTGGTCCTTGTTTCGCTGCAGGGTTTCAGTGGAGCGCACATTCAAGCTGTACATGTCCTCCTTTTCCGACTGGAGCAGCACAAGGCTGTCCTGCTTCTTTTTCAGTTTGTCGGTGAGTTTGGCCACCTCGTCTTGCAAGAATACCATCTTCTCCTGCGAGCCTCTTTGCAGGCCTACCAGCTGCTCTTTGATCAGTTTTTTCTCTTCCCGCTCCGTCGCCAGCTCCAGCTGCAAGTCTACCAAAACAGACGTTACAAAATTAAAAGTTCAACTAGGTTAAGAGTGGCGGCTTCATCTAGCAGATACATACTCTGACTCTGCTTCAGCTGGGTCTCCAACTCTCCTGTCTTGTTTTCCATTTCCTTCAGAAGCTCCAGCATGGAAGCACTGCCAGACGCCTTCCGGTAGCTGACCTCAGTGTCGCCTACCTCAACCACCTCGTAGTCGTCCTTCTCGCTCTGGGTCACGGCACTGCAGTAGAAAAGACTAATTGAGAGGATTCACTTCGCAACGAGCTATGCCCGATGTTTTTGCGAATCGCCGACGAGCGCGGAAGAGACGTTAAGAGTCAGTTGGAAACATCCACAGTTTGTAGCGTGACTTCTAATGCTTGCTATTGACCACTTGGGAAATGCTGGAACCACCTCCTTACTCCTTACTTATCACCAAGATGTCCCTTCACTGTCCACATTCCTAGTTTTTTTTATTTTTCCCGATTTAAAATCTAAGTATGTGCGACTACATATTTCCCAGCCGGTCAATGACTGGCCAATAGGAAGCATCAGTTCACAAATTAACTCGTACATGTATGGTTAGTATTGCTGTATCAGAGTTAGCTTAACGACTATGTTAGTTATCTATTAAACGAGTGGAACTTTGCCTACTTTACGCTGGAAGCCTCGACAGGATCTGCAATTTGATTAAATGACTCGTTGTCTGCCATTATGTCGCTGTTGGCAAAGATAACAATGAAATGTTAATGAGTGAGTGTATCCAATTGGTTAGCGTGCTGCTTTGTATGCCATTAATGTTGTTGGGTATCTTGAAAAAAGCCTTTAAAAAAGGTTTTCGGGTATCAAGCATTTTCTCTTTTGCAAAGCCATCACTTACCGCAGTGCTTTCCTCAACCCTTCCATTTCCTTTTGGTGTGTTTGCTGGGCGCCTTAAATCAGATAAAGAATAAAGAGGCACGTGATCATTGGGCAAAATGAAGGTTAACTAGCCAAGTAATGTGCAACCATACTTGTGAGGCTTGTCTTCAGCACAAAATTTTCAGCTTGCAGGCGCCAGACTTCGCTCTGCAGCTTTTCATCAAGTTCGCCGCTGTCCTTTTGAATCGGACCAGATTTCAACAGCTTGATATCTTTTTCCAAGTTTTCATTGGTCAGCAGCACCTAATTGAAAACAGCGTTATCCATCCTAAAGTCTTTTTGAGGACCATTCGGTTATAATTTCACACATTTTCTCACAAATTTAATTTTTACAATAAACAGTGTTTTTTATGCAATGATGAAATTTGCCAAACCGTGTAAACTTTCAGCTAAATTTTGAGTATCATCAAGCAGTTTACAAAAGCTGTACATTTTAGTTTCAGCAAACAGAAACACGAATAACTTTTAAGATAGTTTTGATTAAAAATCAAACAAGCTCATTGAGAATACTAGACTTGAGATGGATGAAAGAATTGGTTATTAAACGAAGAGGCTCACCGAGGTCAATTCTTCCATCATGGTAGTGTTTTGCAGGCGAAACTCGTCTTCTTGCGTGTGCAATTTAAGCTGGAGATTTTCATTTTCTTGGAGCAGTAATTCCACTTCCTTGATATAAAATGAAAAGTAGGATATCATCTATTTATCTTACTGCCAAATTACAGAAAATGCATATCTTTATTACAAGTTGGTTATGGCCTCGAGATGTCAGTGCTTGGCAAAGACTAAGTTTTAGTCCAGTTTACGAATAATATTTGAATGTTTATTTGTGAATATGCAACGACCACACGACCAGATGGGGTAAGAGATGTGAGGGGAAATGACAAAGGGAGTAAGGGCGTGGCTGATCTTTAGAGGAATCATCCTGTCATATGCATAGAAAGAACTTCAGAATACTACAAGAACCACAGTCAGAATGTTCGACTCTGGATTCTAACCCCTCGAAGTGTATACACACCTTGATTTTCTTGCTTTTGGCAATCGCCTTTTGCGCCTTCTGATAATCATTTTCAAGGACACTGCAGTGGTGTTGGAAATTGACCAGCTCTGTTCGAGATGGAAAACACAACAAGGGCTTGTCAAAATGCGTTATATAGTCTACGTTGGAAGATACACTGATAGATAGTGTCCACATTACGACATCAGCTGTATGAGGTTGACTACACCTACCATTCAGATGTTTACGACAGCGTTCTTCCAAGGTGTAATTGGAAGCCTTTAGCTCGATCAGCTGCGTCTATTTGAGCAACACAAAAAGCTTTCTGAATTAACAGCTGACACGTTACTACCTAAAACGGTTTGTAAATTAAAGTTGCCTTACCTGCAGTCTGAGGAAATCGTCCTCTGATATGGTCGATGCCATTGCTTCACATCACTTTTCTGCAGCAAAACAAGGCTGCACGCCTTTAGTCGGCGTGGTTTAAGGTTCGGGAAGCACAGAAAATCGACCGTAAATTATGAAAAAGTGAGTTTTTTTCTTACAAAACGTCAAACTCAACGTTATCATATACTCGAAATTCACCTTGACAGCAATCAAGATAGCAAAGTTGTGTTGTTTTAACCCGCGGAATTCTGGGTAGAATTAGTGCCGCATATTGTCTGTAGAGGGCGCTCGTTTCGCGGTTGTCATGGTAACCATCTTGTTTAAGAGATTCTAGAGCGTGGGAGTTTAGGCAATTATGTTTTTATGCCATTATTAATATTTGGTTGTGCCAAATACATAGAGAAAAGTTTAATCGCTGATCAGATTCTGTTTGTCGTAGATCAACTATGTTTGCATTTTCTCATATTAAAGGTGGTCACGCAATTAATTATAAACCAACTAAAAAAAACGAATCTGCATCAAATGCGTATGCTTACATGCACATTTTTAACCGATTTTATGCAAGTTTGTTTATTAATCGACTAGCGATTGCGTGATGTATCCTACTTTCTCATATAAATGATTGCTCTGTTGATTTATCACTAAAATTGTACAATTAACGGCTGTCACGCAATCATCAATTTTAGCCGATTAAAAACCTAATTTGCATAAAATTTACTGAAATCTGCATGTGGGCATGCGCAATAGTCATGTATTCGCATATTTCAACCGATTTTTTTTTAATCGGTTAAAATTAATTGTGAAGCTGAAATATGCAAACATGTGACATTGCATATATGAATGCAACCCGATTGGGCCATGAGCTGGATAATACTGAATAACACAGAATAATACTGTAGTGATTGTTTCTAATAAATTATATATATAAGCAGCAAGTAAAAATTATTGAAAACAATGGGCTCAGCCGGGAATTGAACCCGGGACCTCTCGCACCCGAAGCGAGAATCATACCCCTAGACCACTGAGCCATGTTTAGCTTCTACAGGAAGTCTACTATAGCCGCCATCTTCTATGGCCAATATGGCGGCTGTTCTTTTTTTAAAAATGGACATTATTTTATTTAAATTCCACGTTTCATTATAAAATAAGAAAGAAAGTACAATGGGCAAACAAATCTAAGTCCAATTGCGAAACTTGTAAACATATTATGTTAATTGAAGCTATTTTCACATAATGTAGCACTGTTTTACAACTACTTTTTTAAATAACGTACTTTTTATATTTTATAAATACGTACGTAAGTAGTGCGAATTTCATGTCCTTGACATAGGCCTAGACGCGTTTATGATCGGTTAATCAAAATGTCAATGCGGATGTTTTCGTACTATTTTTCTTGTGTTTACTTCCTTCCTTTCGACCGAAATTCCTTGTAGTTTTATGATTCATGTTCAGCTGAATTGGAGGCGCAATGTTCCTAAAACTACCTTATGGTTGAATTCGGTTTCGAAATCAACCATGGATATTTCGAGAGTGACAAAGTTTTGATATGTCGGCAAGCCTCGCCATGCTGAATTTTTCATCACAAAATTCTGTTGAAAACTCGGTTTGAGTCTAAATCTTGCTCTGGTGAATTTTTCAAAAATATCAGCTAATGGATGAAGATGTGGGAAAATCGACAACGTTCATTGGAGGTGAGCATTTACTTAAACATGTATTTCATAGCAAATTTTTGCCGTCCATATGTGAACCTACCCCTAGAATTCTGTTGAAGGACTTGCATACATATACGTACATGAAACGGATGTGTGTGAATGGACCTTGAATACTTTGCTAAATTATAGACAAATAGTGTGCAGTGATCATAATTCTGTTTTGCAAAAATGTTACTGTAAAATATTAGATGATTGTAAACTTTGTTGCACATTATCTTTGGTTGATACATGTACTGCATAATTATATGCTAAATTCAATTTAATTAATTACCCATACAGTAAGCATAAAAATGCCAAATGGTAGAAGAGTAAAATACCCAATCACAACTAATAAATTCTTATTAATTTAAATTGATTAAAAACAATAGTAGTAGTCCCTTGGACCCCTGATAATTTATCTGTTATGTCGTCATTCCACAGTCGTTGTTGCAGTCGGTATTGGGGCACTTTGTTTGCTAACCGTGTGTTTGCTAATGGTTCGATGCTGTTACCAACGTAAAAGAAGGTAATTTCACAAAAACATATTTGAATTAAATTACGGAATTAGTATGCACCTTGTCCAATTACCCATGGAATTACTTTGGATCCTATAATGAAATTTCTGTAAAGAGTCCTTATGAATCATTTGGAATTATTATTAAACATTGTTCAATAAGTAATGTAGCAAGAACTCTCACGTGTGTAATGTTCCTTAGGGGCCATTTACTATGTGGACAGATCCTCAAGGTCCTAATATTTTATTATATGTGTACGTATTATTTGAAAAAATGCAGGTGCTTGAGTTTGTAGTGCCTTACTTATTGAACATCACTCGTTAATTTTGCATAATCTGAAACTGAACAAACATTGTGTTTCAGACATATCTGACCCAAATTTAAACTTGGCTTAACTTTAAGTTTTGCTAAATGATTTTTTTACAATTGCAGAAAGAATGGCAAGGAAGTGCCAGAAATGGCTTCCTACAACACCCTGAAAAGGGCCTCCGATTTGCAGGAAAAGAACCAAAAAACTGATCCCAGCTTGAATTTGATCGAAAATGAACTATATGAAACCACGAATCATAGTCCGACCCGGAAGACCCCGGATATGACTGATCTGAGCGACCCCAGCGCCAACGTATATGAGAGTGTCAAGTAGGACCACCAATAATTCCAAGTTTGTTTGTTATTGTTGCTGTTTCTTTTGTTTTTTGTTTTTGTGAACTAAACTCCCAAGATGGCGGCCCCCATCTTTGAACAAATCAGGTGCAAGAACAGCGTGCAGAGTAGGACATGTAGTAACTTCTAAGTTTTTAGAACATTTTAGGTCTGTGATATACAGTTGGTGATATAACTGTAGAAGACCTGTATGTTCTGGATCTTTGGAATGTTCAAAAACTTGGACCTTTTTTAAATTCTGCTGAACGTGCAGAATGTGGTCTTCTAAATTCAAACCCCGATATAATTCTATAAGCACTCCAAATGTAATTTTTTGGAACATCTTTTTTTTGGAACACCTTTTTTTTTGGAATCACACAAAAATGCACTATACATACATTTTTAAAAATATTTTAAGGTAAAACATTTTAAAATAATAATTTAGATATTTACTATGATTGAATTTAGTTTTGATCACAATTGATATTTTATAGTTGACTATATGTCATGTTGTATGGTTTCATTTATTAAAATTGTTAAGTAATAGAAATATACATTTCTCTGTAAATTATAAATTAAGATTGAATCGAATAATATTATACAACACATTTTTAATTGAGTATACTGAAGTACAGCAGTACTGTGTTGTCGCAATGAACTTTTGGGCTTAGTGCCACTTACTTTACAGTCTTCTTCTACAGCACAGTATGGATATGAAAGCATCCATAAAATGTAGACACTTTAGGATGTTTTTGGAGTTGGTTTCTTCATTATTAAGAAATGTGCAATAATTACAATCCAAAACTGGTCAGATCATATAGATTCAACCTTTCTCTTCCCAAATATGGCAACATTTTTACTTTGTGATTAGCAAGTGCAGGGATATTCCCATCAATTGTTATCCCAAAGTTGCCCCATCCATGGTGTGGGTAACTTTGGGACAGGGCGTTATTTTCAAGCTATATTCCAGATGGAAACTTAATTATATAGAGCTATCCACCCTCTTCCACTTCCTGTTATCAGACTCCAACATACCTAATGCAGGGCTATTATTCAGAATAGCCAATATGTAAATATGTTCCAACAGTGAAAACGTTCTCGGAGCCGCCATGTTTTTTTTTAAAGATTATTCCCTCAAACGATCAGGCACATGTGCATTTTGAAAAAAAGACACGGTTTGGTTCCCCTTTGGGGATCGTTAGCACGCACATGTGCATTTCGAAAAACACATCACTGTTCATAATCGTCAACAGTGAGTTTTGGGGGCTAAATTTCCCTGTTTTGCTTATGCAAAACCTCTTGACCGATATTCGTCAATTTTCAGACTGGTCAACTTCTCCATTGAGAGAGTCCAGATTTTATACCACCTACCCTTTGACCACCTAATGGCCCTAGAAATTCCTTCATCCGGGGTTCCATTTAGGAGCTAAACATGTCGATAACGTGTAAACTTCAATGAACACAACAGTTTGTTAAAACTTGAAACAATCCAAAGATAAAATTGCTGAACGTTGTTTATTTTAAGGAAAGCTTGACCGTTCGCAATATTCACATTTACATAGATGTTTCAAACTTTCTTTATATAAACAAGTTTATGTTAAAGGTATAAGATTGTTGAGCTGAAATTACAATAGTTTCACCATTCTTGGAAAAATTTAAACTTTATAATATCCAAACGTTTTGGTAAAGTTGAATTTTTTGTATCGTACCATTTAAAAAATTGAAACCGTGGAAATCTGCATACATGGATCTCCATAGTTTTTTGTTTGGAAATGCATCAAGATTCATAAAAAGTTTTGAGAATAATTTATAACTTCTGTGAGCAAAAAATCACTGACTGCAACTTCCACTGAGTTAACTGTTCAAACTTAAACACATTTATTAAAAGCTGAAACTTTCTGGAACTTGAGATTTTTGCTGCTGAAAATGTGTGGAGTGAAATCGATTCTAGGACACTTTCTGTTTGCACACTTCAAGAAATAGCTTATTCCGTGAACGTTTCCTGCAACAAATCACTCCTTATTTTCATTATTGCCCTAGTGCTGGTATAAGAAATTATCGAAATCTCTGAAAATTCGTTCAGAATTTTGTGGACCAGTAGAGAGTTTCCTCGGTAGGTGGCGCTGAATTCAGTTGTTCGCTGGCCAATGAGGTGTGCGAGGAATGGGAGGATTTATCTGCTGGAACAGGTGATCCGTTCGTCATGTGATTGTTGGAAAGTGGAACTTCCGGTCGCATTCTAAAACAGGAAAAAGTGCGTCTTGAAAAGCGTTAGTCAGGGACGAATAGTTATAATTTGTCAGAAATCTATCATAGGGCAGTGGGCATGCATTGGGCATTAAAATTTATCAATTTTTTCTTACTCCTGTACTTCCTCCTGGAGCTCCACCTGTGGCGTCTGGGGCTCTGGCGACGGGCTGTAGTCTCCATTGATGGCAGCAGAAACCGATGTCACATCTGGGTTCATGGCCTCATACGGGGGTGGCGCCCCCATGCGGTCATCATGCTCGTTGATGATGGTCACGTTGGTGGGAATGAGATCAACGGCGGCAAAAGAGTGCGGTGGTTGTGGGTGCTTGGGAGGCGTGCCGTCCTGGTCCCCTCCGGATGTGGGCGTGGCGTGGTGGTATTCAAGCTCCACCAGGGGGTGGGGCCCGTTGGTATCAATGGGCGTGGTCGCCGAGCTGTTTTGATTGGAGAATGAGTACATGTTGGCCACCCCGCTGCCCGTTGAACTGCAGTGCATTTGGTACAAGGGGCCTGTGTAACAATCAACTTGAATTGTTATTGCGGAGTCGTGGACACCTTAAGAGGGATTTGCTGGGGAGGTGCCCTTAAAAGCTAAACAAGATTGTGTATGAACTTGTTTGTACCTACATAGCCATGTCTGGACCATATTTATCCTTTGAATGGCCATTATGGGTACATTTAACCATTGAATGGTCATATAGTCCAGTGATGACCAAATCTAGGTTATGAATGGACTATTATTAAATTTGGAGTTTCCAAATTAGGGTCACATAAGCAAGGAATTCTGGACATATAGTTTAATAAGGTGCGTTTCCATTTGAGATTAACTCTCGTGAGTTATTCTCGATGGTTACTCTCAGATGTCCATTTGAGAGTTGTTTTCAACCGATTGCACTATCGCGAGTACACGGCGATCATCTCGTCAAAAATACTCTCGAGAGCACTCTCAAAACTTTTTCCACTTGGGCAATCGTAGAAAGTATATTAAAGATGACGTTTTCTTTTGAGAGCCTTATCGCTCTCGACAGCTGCTCTTAAAATTCGATAATGGGTCGTATTTTGCGAGCTGCTATCAGAGAGGCCAGGGCTTATGTGTCCACTGACGATACAATTCGAGCAAGAAGGCTCTCAGACAGTAGCACACGCATTTATAAATGCTTATATGAGAACAGGGAAGAATGGTAGATAGAATTCTAAATTTCATATTAGGGCACCTTAGGTTCAATGAAAATGGCATTAAAAATGGTTACAATAACCGTTTGCACTGGCGTGGCGTCTTTTGTAGAGCAGGCAAGTCCTGCAGAACAAGCAGGACAAAATGGTGATGACGACAATAGCCAAAGCAGCGCCGCTGACGACGCCCAAAATGAGGGTGAAACTGCAATAAAAAAGTGACCATGAAAGTCATGGAAATTCGGTGGAGCAACCCTACTGGTCTTGAGATTCCCTCTGGTCGCAAGAACTTATATTGTGAAAAGCAGGGAACTTTGGGACTCACTCGGGAATGACCGACTGCAACTCTTCCTTCTTTGTACAACAGTACTTGGATGTCGAAGGTCCACAACAGTACACAGACCCTGAGGTGTCCTCATTGGGACAGAAAAAGCCCTCCTTCCATTGACCGAAATTGTCCACAAAACCAGAACAGAATTCGCCACCTAAAACTGGGAGGAATACATTTTTTTCAAACATTTTACCAAATCTGGACTGTATCACTGAAAACCTTTTTTTACGTATTTTTTAACAAACTTGCATTTGTAAACCATCTTCCATTTAAATAATTACCAGTAGTTGAATTTTTAGACAAATATTTGTTGTCTTTTTTAAATTTGTAATTACTATTTTTACTTTGAAAGAATTTTATGTCCGGAAATGTTGAGGACATGTTTAGGAAGGTTTTCGAAAACCCAGGTTGAAAAAACAAATTTGGAGCATGTTTGGACATATTATATGGCTAGTCCAGATATTGGACACATCTTGACATATGTGACCAGGTTTGTCCATATATTTTCCAAGTACGTATGCCCATGTATGGACAAATTTACCAAATGTCCCATTCAACTATGGAAATGTTTGTTTATAAGTAATTATGGTTGTTAATTAGCATTTTATGATACATATGTGGTTCATCAGTACCTAATTAAGGCTCATAAATGATTTATCATTGGCAAAATATTGCATATACACATGACTAAATATGGTCCATACATGGTTCATCAGTGACTAATGAAGGCATACATAGGATCGTTTAATGGTGAAGTATGGACCATACATAGGTCTATATGGTCTATCAATATGACTAAATACGACCCAATCTGACCATATATTGCTTTTCCACCCAGGCACTAGGGGCATAATTGTCGGAATTTATAGACACTGACTTGCCATCATCAATCTAGATTTTTAGAATTTGTAAAACTTGTATATTTAATTTCAAAAAAAACATTTACTAACAACTTAAATTAACTTTTAAAGATAATTTTAAAACAATTAAAAATAGTTGTCCCAAATCTCTTGATAATTTCCCCAAATATTGTTCTAAAGGTTGTTTATAAAAAGTACATTATTAGAGAGTTTGAGCCATCCAACGTTAATGAAACGATAACGGTAACGACAACGAAAAACAGCGCTGGCGGTCCGGAATGTCAGGGACTACCCTATGTCCATTCCGGGCTTCCCGCGCTGTTTCTCGTTATCGTTATCGTTTCGTTAACGTTGGATGGCTCAAACTCTCTATTTTTGAACAATACACAGTCATGATCTGCTTACCATCATGGTCTTCATTGGGGCTCATCCGTATGGACATATCTATACGTTGATTAATGGTATTATAATTGATAAAAATAAATGTTGGTGATCAGATATGGCTGGTCTACCATACTTTTCACCTTATCGCCAATGAATTTTAGGCTTTTAACGTCATCTGAACATGAATAAGCCATGGGACGATGGACGATAGGAGGTTCACGATCACCGAAACATGTAAAGGTAGTTTTATCGTTTCTTGAAATCAAATATTTCAACCTAAAATGAAATAGAAAAAATAAATTGTTAAACTTGCTTCTTGAAGGAAAGAATCAATAAAATGTAGGGGTTGTGAAGTGCAGTAAAAGCAGAAAGCGTTGCCAGCTCAATCAATTCTTATTACATTTTATTGCTCTTATTTTGTTTCCAAATTAGAAATGACACATTGGGCTTTATGTCGATGTGGGGTGACCTAAAAAATTAGAGCATTTATAGAGAAATTGCGTCTAGTAACGAGTACAAGAGTATTGAGTACAAACGTAGAAGCTAAGAATAAAAGTACTGACTACGATATATGTGGAATCATACTCCATAGTATGATTAGTATCTTAATCAGACTTGGGCAAATTGTACTCATGGATATGAGTACCGACTACAAGTACGGCGGATTGCAAAAGTTACGTTTTGGGAGCTTTATTTTAAAACTGTAAGTTTTACTACAAGCAGAAATAATTAAAATTTACAACAACCTTAATAAATATGAGAACACAAAATAAACTCTTAGACATCAGCAAAATTTTACTAATAAATGCAAAAAGTAAGACACATTTATAATATCTTTTAGGATGACCCTCATTTCAAGTTACTCAATCTCGTTACTCAAATGTATTAAATGCAACTCAATTACTTACTTAAAAGTATTTCTATTCATACTCGATTACATTGGTACTCATAATTTCAGATTAAATTATTATTCAAGGACATTTGTAATCACCCATTGTGAGTACATTGTTATAATCGAGTGCTCTGTACCCATACGTTTTGAATACATTGCCGTTCGATTACTTTTGTACTCGTACCTTTTGAGTACATTTTGTATTCAATTACTCTTTGTACTCAGTACTCATTTACTTAATACTCAAATTAATGCAATAACGAATTCCTAAACTATACTAAAGTGATTACTCATTTCATACGACTACTAATTCCAAGTACTCTACTCATACTATGGAGTATCATGATTCCATTGCAATCGTTATCACTACTCCTACTCATGAGTACATATTGCCTAAGTCTGGGTACATCGTTACCAAAATCCCTTCCAGAGATTTCATATAAGAATCTTTGACAGGAACCCGGTGAGTCGTGAAGTGAATCTGAGTTTACGAACATAGCCGTGATAAATCTTTGTCAACCTCTGTAATAAGAAATCCCAACGAATTCCAGCGATTTCTTGAGTCTTATTTCAGTCATTTTATCTTAAATTTTTAAAGAGATTCTCAGTGAATCCTGAATAGAAATTTCTTTAGCAAATCTTAATAGCATTGTGCAAAAAAAAAATGCTGCAGTTCAAAAGAGGAGAATATTAATTGAATTTTCTCCTTGAGGGTTGGCAAACACTGCCAACATAGGAGCTATGCAGAAAAGCATGCTATCAGGGTAGCTGAACTATTTAGCCTTATATCATGAATCTTGAATGAAAGACTCTCCTCAGAGACTATTATGATGATTGTTCTTCACGGAAATGTGGGAAAGAATGCTTCAACGCAAAAGGAAAGAATCTCTGAGGGAATCTCAATTTAATCTCATACTTGAATGTTGGCAAACACTGCCAACATAAGTCATGCAGAAAAGTATGTTGTCAGGGTAGCTGTACTATTTAGCCGTATTTCATGAATCTTGAAAGGAAGACTTTCCTCAGATAATATTATTAGGTTTACTCTTTATTGAAATATGGAAAAGAATGTTTCAGCACAAAAGGGAAGAATCATTGAAGGACTCAATTGAATTTTCTCCTCGAAGGTTAGCAAACACTGACAACATAGTAGTTATGCAGAAAAACATGTTATCAGGGTAATTGCACTATTTGGTCTATTTCATGAATCTTCAATGGAAGACTCTCGTCAGGGAATATTATGATCATTATTCTTCATGGATAGGTGGGAAATAATGCTTCGGCGCGAAAGGAAAGAATCTCTGACAAAATCTTAATTTAATCTCATACTGGAATGTTGACAAACACTGCCCACATAGGAGTTATGCAGAAAAGCATGTTGTCAGGGTAGCTGTATTATTTAGCCGTATTTCATGAATCTTGAATGGAAGACTCTCCTCAGAGAATATTATTAGATTCACTCTTCATTGAAATATGGGAAAGAATGCTTCAGCGCAAAAGTGGAGAATCATTGAGGGAATCTCAATTGGATCTTCTCCTTGAAAGTTGGCAAACACTGCCAACATCAGAGTTATGCTGAAAATTTAGTATAACTCGTATTTAGGTTTATTTCAGTCAGCACCTAAACATTATGGAATTTCTAACAAAGTCTCATCCTTTTACTCCAGAAGCAGCGGTTTTTGAAGTATGATAACGTGTACGTGAAAGCTATAGAAGTAGAATAAAAGTGCTGCTTCTGGGGTTAAAGGGCAGGACCATGCTGAGAATATGCATTAAAAAAGCTCACACGTTACCAGGGGGTGTTATAGATCAGTATAAATCCAATTTAAAAACGCCGAATTATAGGGATTGAAACAAGTTTTCCGAAAAATGTTGCGCAGTTAATCGGAATTAATCCGGAGAACTTTTGTGCCTGCTGGTTAAATAATGAGGTTGTCATGGTAATGGCTTTATCGGGGATCATGTTGGACTCTGTTGCTGTTTTCGATTAGATTCATGATTCCCAGCAGCCAGGGATTACCACGAAAGACTCGTTCCCATTGCGTAGGTTTACAATAGCAATTTATAGAAACCACAGGCAAAGTTGAAAATTCTATTTGATTTGAACTACGTTGCATTGAAAATGCAAATAGGATCCTCTTTGAAATTTAAACATGTTATAAGACTGTTATATCTGAAGCAGTTTCGGCAAAAAATGTGCCAGTACTAGCTATATTCAACTCTAGTAGACGCTGTTCGAATACCCTGCTCCAATTTGGTACCCTCACAGGGTGGTTCAAATTCAGGATATTGAAATGCTCCATCGGAAGCAGCCAGACTTGTTAAGGTCAATTATCAACATTCCACGAGTGTGACAGAAATGAAGTTCAGACAGGTTTTCTGCCTGTCTAGGTGCCGTAGCCTTACCATTGACATGTATTTGTTTTATCAACATTCGACCGGAAGGACCTCCCGTTCAACATTTCTATTTGCAAAGTCTGGTCGCGTGATTTGAAATTCCAATAAGATCTTTGTTTATTTAGAATTGAAAATGTATTGGCATTTTCTGTGGGCGGACACCGGCAGTCCAGTGGGCTCTCGATCCTAAGTTGCGGGGTTCGCTCCCCGGTCGAGGTCGGTGGGAATTTTTACGGATGGGAGAAATTCCCCGAGTGGAGGTTCTTTCGGATGAGAGTTTAAACCGAGGTCCGGTGTTGATTGTTGCACGTTAAAGAAGACCCCTTGAGAGGGGGTGGAAGTCCCCCCTCGTAGGCAAAATTCCCAGGTAGGTGATGAAGGCTCATTCCCTGACGTTGGTGTTTGACCCTCGGGTTGCAGTAATAGGCCAACGTTAAAAATCACCAAACAAACAATCCAAACTGTGTACTTGGGCACGGCAGTCTCATTATCTTCCTCAATGGAACCGAGGGAAATGTGGGGTGAAAATGGCCTTAGTTGGACCCTGATGCATGTGCGCCGCCCCATAAAAGTAATACCAGACGGTTGTTACCCACAAAAGTCGACAGGCACCAACCTGACGTCTACATCGTGCCTTAATCTTCCTTGTAATTCACATATAGTTTCCCATATATTAACGTTTAATAGCCACTATAAAACCATTGACCAGACTTCTTGATAATATGAACCCATACTCATACGTTTAGGCGCCGAAATAACATTCCAAATAAGTCCAGATTTATTAATTGTTTAATTTAACAATGATGTTCAAGTCGCTATACTGTCACGTTTATTTGTTGGCTGTAGGCTGCTGCTGAGGTGATTTGAATTGCATTCTGTAATAGTGGATTTCTTGACGTCATGCACCACCTTCATTATCGAAAATAAAGCCAAAAAGCAAACGAAATTGGAAATTCGGTTATAGCGAATTACGCGGGATATTATGTCCCGAGGGTAATGCTATTAGAAAGCGAGGAGAAAAGAAATGGAAAAAGGCAATAATAATAACGAAGATAGGCCTAGATGCGTGTTTTCTTCTGGAATATTGATCCGAACTACTGTAAGCAGAGGGTTTTAGGCTTAACGTTGATGGAAATTGATGGATAGGTTGAGTCGACGCTGCGATAAGGAACTAGGGACTCCATGCGGGTGAGACTCTTGCTGTTTGCTTGTTTTGTGCAAGGCAAACACATTAACAGCCCGTTAAAATTGATTGCATACTTAATGAATGCAGTGATCTGATAAACTACATAACCAAGGTAGCGAAATGATGGTACTCGACGGTGGCACCACTTAACGTTTTTGTTTTGCTTTGCAGGACTGCTGAAGTCACATATACACATGCAGTACAGTAGAGAGTTTGAGCCATCCAACGTTAACGAAACGATAACGGTAACGATAACGAGAAACAGCGCTGGCGGACTGGAAT
>JAUJYV010001178.1:0-20709 GCA_033995625.1 Ophyiulus pilosus
TTAAAAAAAATTATATTGCTCGTTATGCGAATCACTCGTTATGCGAGGTGCTCGTTAAGCGAGGTTCCACTGTATAGTCGAGTACGAGTAGTTAACTCAAATACCCGGGCACTCGTTACCCAACATCGGATTCCCCAGTCTTGAGGAAAACTAATGTCCTGACACTTGCAACTTGGGCCCTTTTTAGCCTTAGTCGCCTTTGGGCCCTTAAACCCCAGCCAACAACAACAACAACAACTGACACGTCCTGCTTGACTGAAATCATCCTGTCCACATGCATGATTATTAAAAGCAACATCGTGCTTCCTTTGGACAGAATAAAGGGTATTTTGCATAATAATGCTTCCAATTAAAGCCGCATTTGACTGCGTTTATTTGGCTTGTTTCGTTACTCGTACATCCTGAAAGTTGAAAAACCAACCTTTCTTTTTTTTGCCCCCTTCGCCTTTATTTACATGTTAGCGAAAGTGTGAACAGTGAATTTTGTAATGTTTTCACCCTTGAAGAAGTAGTTAATGGCATCAAATTAAACTCGTGGATTCTCCCGTCCGATGGTCATTCTAAATGTACCGACGTGCTGCAATCAAGCTTTATTATACAGCTAATTTTACATTTAATATGCAGTGTAGTATACATTGTTGCAATTATTAAGAATTCTCTCACTGAAATTATACCTTTCCTTTTACCACCTTATGGGAAGCCGGTTGTGAACGAATAGTTGCCATTTATAGTCAAACGTATATTTATTCAACTTTTAAATCTATCATTTCCTGAAATAATTACATTTATATACGCTTCCAGTCAGATCTGCTGGGGTGTTGAGATTGTTTAGGCAAGGGAGGTCTTCTGATGGGGTTAAACCGAGGGCGCATCTTGCGTCTTAATGCTCTGAAAATACTTATTTTTTTATTATATCTATCGTATTTTCATCACGAGGTGACATACCTGAAGTTGTGGCAGTTAACACATTTATTTAGTTTATTTTTTCGCAAAATTCCCATAGTTAAAGCCCCGTGAACCTTATTAGAGTATTGCGAGTATAGTTGATAAGTGGGACACCCATGCGAAGGAGTAAACCCACTAATTTTAGAACTTGCCTGCAGCTGTATGTAGACATTTATTTAGGCAATTAGTGGAGATTATTAGCCTATTTTGTTTCTAGCCTAAGGTGAAATAAGCATTTTGTGCTCTGGTTTTCAACAAAAAACTACCATGCATCCTTGGCGTTTGTATTTGCGAAATTTGAATTACTTTTCTAGTTTTTTTTTTAAATCACTCACTATAAGTAAAGAGTTTTAAGTAACTAGTACGGGAACTGTTCCAAGTACCCTTATTCATGCCAGTAAATCCATTTGCAGCTGATTTTCAATGTATTTTATTGGGAATTAGTATTTTTTCAAACAAATCAGATAAAAACAAGACATATCTTATAATACATCATATAATATTTCATGAAAATATGAGAGCTTAGAGTAGAGTGGGTACGAATGTGACACAGGAGGAATGGGACATTGCCAATAATTAAAAATTTTAATGTGTAAAAAGATTGACACTTGTGGTCCTGCATTGATTTGTGTAAAATGGTGGTTTTCTCTTGAAGCACAAGAATGCAGGAAGGAAAAGTGTGAGTTATAGTTTATAGACGCTATGTTTTCTTATTAGTACCATTTATACCAGTTAGGATGGTTATGATATTATTAGATGTTTATTAGCAATCTGCCAGTTCCTTTTAATCCTATGGTGAGTTTGAGACAAAGAAGTAGTGGTAGGAGGTTTGGGACACAGCAGTGCAGGAGGAATGGGACTGTCCCAGTCATCATCTATATAGAGTATATATAGAAGAGTCCTTTGATAATGAACTTGATGATATAGATCTTGATATCATGCTGAAACTTTTCACACCATTTCTGTGTGGAGAACACTCAAGATTGCGAGAAATCTATAAATTTTACATTGATGTTAGTCCCTTTTCACAAGTTTGTTAGTTTTAGTAAAAAAATCATGAGTAAAGGTATTTTTTGTTGTTGTTGAAAAAGTGTTCTTATTATTGCAAATCAATGAAATCTTAAATTAGTGTGATGTATCCCTCTTTTTAAACACAATATCCCAATCCTCCTGCACGAAGGAAGATTGGCACAACATAGAGAGGCCTTTAATTTCAAATATATTTTTATATTAGTAATAAGAAAATATTTTCAACACTGCACATTATTAACAATAGTATAAAGTAAATTTGAGAATAAAATTTATGTTTTATGATTTGTGAATACTTTAAAAAAATATAAACGGTGAAAAATGTCCCATTCCTCCCCACTCTCCCCTATACCACTGCTGTATACCGTCGTCCACAATGGGTTGATTGTAGTGTTTAACCATGACAACTTTTCTCAATTAAGATTTTCTTTAGTTTTTCATGTCTTTGAGACGGCATGTCTCGCATTAATATCCTTGCCCTAATTTGAGTATAGTGTACTTATTCCTATAGCTAATTTGTGTGACAGATTTTCGGGGCAAAATTTCCTCTGAAAGTCTCACTAACAGCGCATGATACCTAGGTGGTCTTGAGAACCATCTTGTATAGAAGACACGGAGGATTATAATATCATCGAGTTGCTTGTTTTTTATATATATATTATTAGTGAATGAGTTTTAAAAGCCGAACACCCACATTCAGTGCCCCGTGTTGAGGTCAGTGAAGGGGGTGAGGTGGTCGGCCAGTAATGGTCTGAAAATGGAGCGAAAAATGGCTTAAGCAAGAGCAGATTATGAATCTAATTTGTGTTACGCGGACCTAATAGGTATGAGTAATTGCAGGTTGGACTCGAAAACGAGCAAAAACAAATTACGGGACAAAATTGCGTTTTATGATGTAGTCTGTCGTAACCGAAATTGCTTTTGCAACTGCGTCTGGACACGCCTGTTTGCATTTCGTTCCCATACTTTCGGTGTTGGCGACCTGTGTCACCAAATTATACATTCGTTATCATTGGATTTTTTGGTATGTGGTCAGTGATAAAGAAAAATACTATGTTGCGGTACCACACCACTCCCCCACCGGTAACAAAAAATGCGAATACAAAAACTAGTATTTGTTTTAGTTAAGTAGATGATGAGGCGTTCTGAGATGGCATTTTTTATGTCTGGGCAATGAAATTTGGTATATTTTTTTTTTTCACGGGAGATGAGTTTCACTGGAGATTTCTTCTGCTTTTATGAATGAAACTTCTTACCAAAGCGTAAATATGGAAGCTGTCAACCATCAAATTGTGACAAATTGGATTTTGTTGGCCATCTCTTCTGTCCTTGGTGGTTCTCACGCCCGTTTTTATAGTTTTTTGATTACTATCATGAACTTAAATGCGTTAGTTTAGCGCTACCACCATAGCTGTCTCGAAATTGTTTTTTTTTAAACAATATTTTTGCAATGAAATCTAGTTAAATATAAATCAGCCTTTTTTTTTTTTTTAAAGTTTATACCTCGCCTACTGCTCATGTGGCCAGCATGTTGTAGGGGCTTGTAATTGCAGTAATTTTGTTAGCATACATGATTAGCTCTATTATAAGCTGTTATTAGGCCCTCATTTTGCTTTACAATGGTCGATTATGATATATTAAAAATATTTTATTAGATTATAAAATTACTTTACGAGATAATTTTTACGTGAAAAATAACATTGGTCCAAAGTGGTGAACCAGTGAACAAAGTTGAAAAGTTCATTATACCATGTTCTCGTGCGGATGTTTCATTATTTTGAATGGGCCAATGAGAATAAAGTTGTCCATGAATCAGCAGCTATAATTTGAACTAAGCTTATAATGTTTTAATTTGTTTTGTAACAAATTGATTTTGTCGATGGATTAGTAAGTTGTACGGATCTAGAAAAATATTCGTTCTTTTATGCAGAGTATTAATTTTAATAATGAATAATTGAGATCATGTTTTAATTGATGCTTGACACTGTTATGATAATTAATGTCTAAAAACTTGCAGTATGTATAACATCCAAACTCGAAAAGATAGGCAAACATAAGAGCCTATTTTTCCAGTAATTGAGTCTCATAAAATTAAGGTTTTTCATATTATCATGAAATTTATGGAATGAAATTTCTACAAATTGCATGAATTGTTTCGAACAGATTTTTATTAGGTTGATCGGGAATTGTTTAACCATGCAATCACAGATTTGTTGAATCATTCCGAATATTTATTATAAAACCAAGACTAAGTCGATAAACCAGAAAATCCGATATGAATACCAAAACATTGACGGTATTTTTTATTCTGTTTTGTTTTTCCCATCTAACCCATATATGACGCTGGGTTAAATGTGTCATTAAAAAAAATTGGCCATAAATCAAAACAGCAGGCAAATAAATCAAAATTCTATATAGTTTTTAACTTATCACACTCGTAATTCAGTCATTCTAAGATTTCCTACCATGTTTTGGCGTTGTGAACGCCATATAGGTTTTCCAGGTTTTTTTTTTTTGAAGCAATACATGTTAGGTTCTGATTAATTAGCACCATTTGAAAGTCAATTGGCCGTACTAGTATTTTCTGCGAGACATGACACGGTATTGAATTTTACCTACATGTACTTTGTCGGGTTCTCATGCACAGTTGCTACAATATATCATTTGCAGTTTTAATGCGAAATTTTGGGGAAACTAATCCGAAGTAACCCAGTGGCCCCCCTTAGTCAGGGAGAATTCGTGTGCTTGCAAGCAGAGGGCCACAGTTGAGTTCATAAACTAATCTCGTATCGTGTCAAACCAGTTGTGTTGAGTTTGATAGTTTATTCAAAATGCAATTAATTTCGTAAATCAAACTGTCACCAGCCTAAATGGATGCCAGCGAGGCAGCTGATTTATTGCTAAATTTTGTTAAAAATATGCTAAACACCTGAATTATTGCTCCCTTGACTTCCGCGTGTCGTGCAGGGTTTGCATGCAGGGCATCCCTAACCTAATTTAGAAATATTAGCATGAAACAAACCCCTTGGGAGAATTAATGGGAGAGCATTATGACGAAGGTAATTTGATTTAGGTTTAAGCTGATGAGAACGGAAATTCGACCTTTGACACGGTGCACTATATATTTCGGTGTAGTTAATGCAAACGGGTTACTTGGACGTTTTTTAACACACATATACACACACGCATACGTTTGCGTGCTAACAGCGCCATAACCACGTCTAATTAAAAAGGGTTTCTCGGTTTTCACTCGAAAATTTAATTGAACGTTTTTCCCGCCTTGCTACTTTCCAAATTGCAATTTTATTTTTACATTACACTTTTTGAAACTAAGTCTGTTTTATGGGTATAATTTTAGACGTGGGTAAGTGTTAGCCCTGTGGTAAGTGCAATGGAAATATACTTCGTTTTTTACTCGGATAGTGTTGCTTTAAACATAAAGAAACATTAAAAAAACGTGTATTTTGAAATCTCTGGATCCTCCATTTTATTTTTTGCATGCATTTTAATTTTAACGTGTCACGCAAGTTATACTATTAAGCAAGGGAATGTTTCATAAGTGTTTTGTGTTTCCAAACTGCTTAAATTCCAGCGGTTTTGTTATAAAAAAAATTACAAAATGCAGGGTTTTTCCAACTTTGGATGGTGATCACAATTGTCCATCATTCCTGATGAACGTATCAATATGATGATACATTGAAGTGAAATATCATATGACACTTCAATGCCTTTGATTCTAGAAATGCTTACATAATCAGTTGAGTAGAAAGTATCATAGATGGCGCTGGGATATTGCATAGGGTATGTTGAATAACCATTTTCGATGGCACTGCATTATAAGGTCGTTATGCAAGTGATTCTATTACTAAACCAGTTTGACCCCTATTTTATGTTTCCAAATTTCTGTGCTGCTTAAATTCCAGCGGTGTTGTTATAAAGAAATTACAAAATGCAGGGTTTTTCCAACTTTGGATAGTGATCCCAATTGTCCATCATTCCTGTTGAACGTATCAATATGATGATACATTGAAGTGAAATACCATATGACACTTCAATGCCTTTGATTCTAGAAAAGCTTACATAATCAGTTGAATAGAAAGCATCATAGATGGCGCTGGGATATTGCATAGTGTATGTTGAATAACCATTTTCGATGGCACTGATAGGTCGTTAAGGTCGTGATACAAGTGATTCTATTTCTAAATCTAGTTTAATATGATGAAACGGCCGATGAAAACTAAACCAGTTTTACCCCATTTCTATATTTTTGTATTTCCAAACTTCTGTGTTGATTAAATTCCAGCAGTTGTTATATTAAAAAAATGCAAAATGCAGGATTTTACCAGCTTTGGCTGATGATCACAATTGTCCATCATTCCTGTTGAACGTATAGATTTGATGATACATTGAAGATACATCTTATATGGCACTTCAATGCCTTTGATTCTAGAAAAGCTTAATCAGTTGAATAGAAAGCATCATAGATGGCGCTGGGATATCGCATATCCATTTCCCATAGCACACTACATTATAAGGTCGTGATACAAGTAATTCTATTACTAAATCTAGTTTAAAATGATGAAACGGCCGAGGAAGACTAAACCAGTTTGACCCCCGCGTCTGCTGTGGCTTTCGTACAGAAACAAGCTTTTGTGTTTGGGGGTTTTTTTTTCAATTTTTTTATATTTTTGGGCATAGTTTTCGAGGGTCCTGCTGGCGTCCGAACGTCCCCAACCGCATGATTATGGCGTATAGTTTACGATGTTTAAAGACTCTCCCATTCTGAACCGTTGACTGGTTAAATCAGTACCTTTTACCTGATTTATGAGTTGGCTGATTGCAGCTTATTTCCTGTACTGGGAACTCCTTCGCTAATCATATCCTCTTTGGTGCATTAAGCTATTATTTGCTTAAGTATAGAGTACGTCTTCATTTTTCTTTGTCTTCTGGGCATTCCGCCTCTGACCTTATTAACGCTGCACGGGAGAAAGTAAGGAGCTGTCCAGCGCCATAACTCGTGAATTTCTTGCGTACCAAGAAGCTGGAAATTGAAATTTACTGTTGTTTTTGCACGTAGATTAGGCGAGTAATTGAGATAATTAGTTGGGAATAATGAGGTGTGAAGATTCCTCGGGTGTCAGGGTTTTTAGGCTCGTTAGCGCCGTGAAATAATACTGTGTGGTTGTTGTTGTTGTTTTTTTTTCTTGTGTGAAAGAAAACAGTAAACATGTATGAAATCCAGGTTTAGGAAGTCGTTTAGTTT
Source organism: Ophyiulus pilosus (assembly GCA_033995625.1). Taxonomy (NCBI): domain Eukaryota; kingdom Metazoa; phylum Arthropoda; class Diplopoda; order Julida; family Julidae; genus Ophyiulus; species Ophyiulus pilosus. The sequence continues at coordinate 7,238 of JAUJYV010001178.1, forward strand.
CATTAGCGTTAAGTTTACGATTTGGTGTTTAGTAGCACGGAAAAATTAAAACATTAAACAGTCTTTTATGAAACGTTTTCTGGATCGTAAAAGTACTTTAGATTTTGGGTTGACCTGAAGTTGGGCTCGAGTGATTTTCGAGTGAGAGCTTGATGGGTGCCAGGCATGCAATTTCGCCAAATTTTAATGAAGATTTTACCCATTTTAATATGCATTTTTTAGAGTTAACGCCTTAATGATACTGCTCTGTTTAGAAATTCGTGTATAAAACTGAAGTTTTTTACTTTTTAGTTATGTTTTTTGGCAGAAGTTTAATATTTTTTTCCCCATTTCGAGTTTTAAAAAACTAGAAAATGTATTAATAATTCAAAAGCTTCTGTCAATATCTGTATGAATTATTTCCATAATTACTGTGTTTTTATCAGAATGTAAGGCAAATTTTAAAAAATGATAGAAACAACAGCTGCGGTGTAAGCGGAACAAATTGTTTCCCCTCGAAGGGTTGAACTTTGCAATTATGTTAGTTTGTTAAATGAGTTACTTTTCTGAGGTTTTGCTTAGTTTTATTACCATGTTAAATGACCCTTTTAACTATTTCATCGACCTTTCACTATACATTGTGTAGAGTTGGAATTGGTCCTTTTTTGGGAGAGATTCGGTAAAAATAACACGGGTTATTATTATTATAGCCAGTGTATTTTCTCATATATTTTTCCCAAATTTCATAGTTTTTGGAATCGTGTATCAAGCTTTGAAAAAATTCCGATGATGCTCGAGTAAATATCTGACACATACAAGTTATTTTTTTTTTTAGAAAACTAAACCATATATCATCGTTTTACATTCCTTGTTTTTGATCACAGCAATGTACAAATTACCTATCTTTGTTTTTCTCTAAAGTTTTCCTCCTGAAATTATTCTTAATAGTGCCCTTTCGAAACGGTGAAATTTCATTCTATACCATCTCCATAAAAGTTGGATTGAATTTGTTGTTAGATTTAAAACAATGTTTGAAAAAAACAAAATGCATTTAATCCTACGGTGACAAAACAGCCACTTAAACCGCTGTAAATCCTAACTCCCTCCTTTGTTAAGTATAGGTCTACGGACGGACAACATGTTATTTTTATTCCACGTTATTAATTGCTGTCTGGCGTTTTCAAAGCTAATAACTAGATTAAGATTTAGAAAGAAAATTATACGCTCGTTTTTATTTCATAAATATAGCTAATTGTAATTAAATGAAGGGTGAGACCTTCGGGTTCATGGCACTTAAAAATGCACTAAGTATAAAAGCAGTAATTTTGATTTTGACGAATTAAGGTGAACTTTTATTAGCAAAACCCCTAGGCACCTCATAAGACCGACAGCAATCATTATGAACCATGTCTATTTCATTTTTAGAACCCACCTAAGTCGGGAGGGCTTATTCATTTATTAACTAATGTAGAGGAATGTGGCTACCATATCTTTTAAATTAATGTACGCTCATTTTGGGTTGTTTCATGAGCATTAATGTGGTCGTAAAAAAACATCTTCAGGGTTGTCTTTAATGACATTGTTTTGTAAATGAAATGTGAAATTAAATTCGTGGTGGATGTAGGACATGCAAATCATCTATCTGATTTTATAGTTGTATTAAGACACATGTATCACTCACGTGTTTAGTTCTCAACATAATTGATGGGATATCAGATAAAAAATCAGTAACATTTCACAAATTGACAAAATGCAATCACTTTGCAATTATTCATTTGCCATAATACAATTTTAATTAAACAAATAATGACAATTACTTAACTAAGGTTATTTATATTGGTAAATTTCATTATAAAATAATAGAAAATGGAAAAAAAATGTTTCAGATGCAACAGAAGTAAGTGATGGTACACTGTGCAAAATATGACATTTATGGGAGATTTTGGGGGAAAATATTAAAAAGCACATCATTTTTAACAAAAAATAAAATAAAAACGGCTCGAAAGCTCTGTTGGATAAATGTAAAAAAATTTCCACAAATTAGACAAAACAACTGTTGAATTCCATGTCGAGAAGATTGGTCATCAAACATAATAGTGGTCATATAAAATATTAGTTAGTCACATACAGTATGCGGCATGTCTATTTTTGACAGTGTCCAATTACTTAAGTTGCATCTGAAACATGTTTTTTATATATTAAGTTATAATGAAATTTACCAAAAGCAACTTTGGTTAAGTAATTGTCATTATTTGTTCAATTAAAATGTTATTATAGAAAATTTATAGTTGCCAATTTGTGAAATTTTACTGCTGAACCATCAATTATGCCTCGAAGACATGTTCAAATATGAATTTCCGTATGATCATTTCGTTTCATTGTGCATAAAACAATGTCCTGCAAGTAGTATATGAAAAAAAAATGTCAGTTATAACGTGGCTCTTTCATGCTTATTAAGTTTAGTTTAATTTAAGAAGTTTTTAACCCCATGGCATGCAGTTTGGGATGTCTACTTTTTGATGCTTATGTTGACGGGTTTCTGTTAACTATACTTATTTGGGTCTCTGAGGCTGTCATGTAAATGAGACACGATGATAATATCTGGTAAAATGTATTCATCTGATTGAATTTGCATCGAGTATGTGTTGCATATATTAAAGTAGTGGTTATTATATGGTCGGCGAGGCCTCACTTCGACTTTTGATTGTAGGTTGCCTGTGTTAAATTGCGGAGGTCTAATACAATTCATTAAGCCTGACATGAAAACAAATGTTTTCTGAATTGGCAATTATGTGATTAATGTTGATGGATTAGTGGCAGGCCAACGGTATTGTGAAAAAAGGGGAAAACTAAGGCTCTACTAGCGAGAAAAATTGTGGTAAAAAATAGCACTGGGCGGTTCGGGTTTTTAAGTGAAAAACAATATGGCGTTTGTTATCTTGTCATTCATTAAAGGTGGTGGCCCAGAATACCAAATGAGAACAGCCCACGAATTGTTTTTCACAGGTGTATGGCATTCCTGCTTATGCTAATGAGGCGAAAAACAATCTGTGAGCAATTAAATATACGTATAGGTTTCGTCAAAAATTGATTGAATCGGTGAAATGGATTAATTTTAACGACTGTTATTTACCAAAACAAGACGCATTAGGTTGTATAGTTCACCAAAATACTGTACATTAATTTGTTAACTAATTATAACAGGGTGCACCATAAAGCCGGGTCTCCACCAAAGGCAACATGAGGTAATAAGGTTTGCTGAAACAAATAAAAGTTGGCCTGCCGTGATGTTTGAGCAAACTAATGACGTTTTTTGTTTTGTTGCCAGAACCATGGTTTCGGCAACATTTCGCCGATCGCTCGAGAGACGGTTCGGATCAAAGGGAACAAAATGTTGCCACTTTATTGCGCATGCTCAGCCGTCGGCTCAAATAGGGTGTTTACAATAGAGCAGACACTCATTGGTAAAAGCGCCATAAACTGGACACATTCATTCATATTTTCTGTCAACATTTGTTGGATACACCCTTGCATTCATCAACATGTTGCCGGATTAATTGTTTCAGGTTTAGGTTTTAGTGTTTGGTGTTTGCGTGTTGCATGTTGCCTTCAGTGGAGACCTGGCTTAGGGATGTATATGATCGGTTGTAGTATTCCATACGTTAGCAGAAACAAAGTTAGCAATTTTTATAGTCAGAGCTTTCTTAATTAGAACAGAGGTTACATTTTTTAATTTGGTTTTGAATATAGCAAAAGGACTTTAAAAAAATCTCGTGTATGTATTGAAACTAAGCAGTATACGTTTTGAAATACGTCTGCAACATTTAAGTAATTGAGCATGCGGTTATTAGATTGTTTGAGCATACCAACGTCTTTATACTTACCTTAACTTTAATGGTGGGAAGGGAGGAGCCACGCATTAAACTTCCTAATGAACTAACTGAACGTAATGGGTGCGCATGCGTGGTTCTTCCCTTCCCGACATTAAAGTTAAGATAAGTATAAAGACGCTGGCATGCTCAAACTATTCTGACGATAATTGTATTTTGTAGCTCTGTTTTGTAGCTACATTTTAGAAACATGCACATATGGACCTGTTTGTCCCTGTGTTTAGAGTTTCAAACATGGTTATTTTAGTTATTGATATAACTCATTTCATGTTATACCTGCCTGTTTAGCATTAATTGCATGGGTTATATTTAATTGATTAATGATTTTTCAAATAATTTTTGATGTTCCAATTTTTCACGACTGTTTATAAAATATTATATGCAACAGTTTCCACCTCTTTCATAAACTCCATTTTTCGTATGTGTACTTTTAACGAAGCAAGGTGCATTTGAAGACTGACCAATTAACCACATTAGGTGAATTTTTTTTTCTTCTACGCATAGCCCCAATAGCAGATTAATTACCTGTTTTATGGTAAAAGCCTGACATTTCTGGCACCTGTGATGTTTAGTCGTAATGAATTGCGGACTTAACCTTCTACGAGCTTTCTAGACTCCATGTAGCCATATTCTGATACGTGATATTTATTTATTCTCAATAATTGTACGTGGGCATAGTTCGCTAGACGGTAAATCCTATTCCGGAGCAACTAACTATACATAGTGTGAGCTGAATAAATCTTGAATACCCCTTCGTATACATAGTATTTTTCCACCGTCAGGGTGGTCGTTGTTTGGTCAGTTGGTGGATGCTGTAATTTGTGTATACGGCTATAACCACGTGCTTCATTTGCTTATGCTAATGGTCTATGAAATTTCATTGGCGTTCGTATATAGTAAATCCTTTAATGGTACGTATCCAAGCGTGAGAATGGCATTTATGTACCTGCGTTATAACCCTTGTCCGAGGAAAATTCTGGTGATGTAATTACGTTAAAGACAACAGGAAAAATAATGAACTGCTGCCCCGCTTTTCAAAAGTACAAGGATACAAATTGGGCGCATTAAATTTAGCCAAAATAAAAAATGTGCTCACCACCCAAATATACGTGTCCGCGCAACTATTTCACATAGGCCCCCCTTATACCTGCTCAAATTGATGACAGCCATATTCCTCCCTGGCCCTTGCGATAAAGCACGTGCAGGTACTGGCAAGTGCTCTTAATGTACTAAATCTTCTTCAGTGCAGACATGCAATTATCTAATAACGCCGCTCGAGGCATGCGAAACCAGAAAAGGGGACTGGAGAGAGGCGCTATCCCGATGATGGACACTATTAGTCGCATCGTTGGGCTCAGGAATTGGATACATCTTTTACTGAAGACCCCGAATCATGCAGCAAAGAACCCAAACATTCATTCCAGGAAAAATGTTTCATAAATTCTCGTAAGATAACTAACTGTAAGATTATACTGGCTGCACTTGTTGATTTTCTAGGTATTCTGCCAGTTTCTGCTCGTACAGATGAGATATGGTCAATCTGCGAATTATTAGGAAATTTTGATGACCAGTTGCTGAAGTTTTTAAGCATAAACAACCACGCCTCCTTTTTGCTAGCTTAATTATTCGTTTAACCCTTTTGTTTATCATTATCATTGCCACGATTTTCTGTGAGTTATTGTGGTAAATATACGTGATGTGCGCTAGTGTTGGGCAGTAATTGAGTACATTGAATAGATTTGAGTAACGAGTAACAGAGTACCGAGTACAGAGAGTAATTGAAGTACCAAATGTACTCCATACTGAATACAAAAAGTAATTGAATACGACTGTACTCAAAGCGTATGAGTACAATACACTCGATTACAAAAATGTACTCACAATGGGTGATTACAAATGTTCTTGAGTATTAACGTAATCTGAAATTATGAGTAGCAATGTAATCGAGTATGGAGAGAAATGCTTTTAAGTAATTGAGTACATTGAGTACTTAACACGAGGGTCATCCTAAAGGCTAATGTGTCATAATTGTTATTGTTATTGGATGTACTGAACTTTTTACCCTTTAATTATTAACATTTTGTTCACGTGGTCACGTCTTTAACTTTTATTGGTTCTGCTTGCAATAAAAGCTACTGTGTATAAAATTAAGTGAGTTCCCTACACGATGCTTTTACAATCCGCCATACTCATATCCATGAGTACAATTTGCCCAAGTATGATTATGATACTACTCATATTCATTTCGTATACCGATTGCTTGTACTATACTCACTGTGGAGTACGCGATTCCAATACACTCGTAATCAATACTCCTGCTCATGAGTACAATTTGCCCAAGTTTGATTACTCATTTCATATGACTACTGATTACGTGTACTCTACTCGTACTATATGTAGTATCATGATTCCAATGCAATCGTAATCAGTACTCCTACTCGAGTACAGTTTGTCCAAGTCTGGTGTGCGAAGACTTATTCAAAGAACGTACATTGTTCAAACGATTTGTCAAACAGAGTTTGGAGAGCAGGGAACATTTACTTTCAATAAAAGAATATTAAGTGGTTGCCTTTAACATAAAAAAACAACAACCGCAAGACTGAGGTGAATGAGAGCCTATCATCCCTAAACAAATGGTCGTTTGATTCTGCGATTCGTAATTGCGGTTAGATGGATGATTGAACTTGGCATGAACAGTTTTAAGGGTTGTAAAACTACCTGCGAAGTGGAGCAAATTTCTGGAAAGATCACATCATGATTGCAAGATTCTTTCAAAGCCCTCGCTTATTTTTTTATGCTGTGATACAACTATTGAAGGTCTCTTAACGAATTTTCTTTACTCTAAAATCCAGCTGCTTTTGGATGGACGGCACCGTGTGTGCATTGTTTTTTTTTTATCTAATTATATGCGTGTACAAAGATAATTTTTGCCTGACTTCATTTTACCAGAAGATCGTCTGCCAGATAAAATGGCCGTCTCGTTAGTCTACAACCATGTAATGCACAGTTTTGCTATCTGAAATGCTTGAAGTTTATGGGAGTTTATGGGACCATTGCTGATGGTTTGTTTAAAAAAAGATTGGGTACCCTGGTGTTACAGAAGATTTAGCAACAAAAAAAACTAATGTTTTCAGACACTTTGGTCATTAGAACAGGATCGATTGCGTTGTTGTTGGGAGTGTTGGAGGATGAATTTCCATTGACTCTTGGATGTTACTCGTATTATTTCCAGAAGTCGTTCGTGCCGACATCCGCCAGTTGCAACAGGAGTACGGCCGTCTTAGGGCCGTTGTCACCCGGACGTTAAACAACAGTGCCTATTCCCAAGTGGATTTGATGGAAGTTTTTGAGGGCATCTTCACAACGGCCAAGCCGCCATCGACCCAACCCACATAAATTGGATTGTTAAACTGCTTGTTCTTGTAGCATGCTAATTTCAGCACGAGTATACACGGGGAGAATATGGATGGAAAATTGCACCAGGTTGGACCTTAAATGTTGGGTGGGCGCACTTTGGAGACTCGAAATCATAAAATTCGCCGTTGGAGGGCGTTCTTACATTTTCGCACCATGGGGGATCGGCGACGCACGAATGATCATAAAAGTATTCTGGCAACTTGTGTGGCGCTCCACTGGTTCACTCGCTACGAGTGGTGCAGCGCCATCTATTCCTCGCCTAAGCCTAATTTTTTCCAATTTTAGAACAATTTATAATCGCTTTATTGTTGTTGCCCGCCTCGCTACAAAAAAGGCAAGCGCGGGTAATTTTTTTTTTTAACAAAAATCATTTTTGGGGGCTTAGACCAAGCCCATGCCCCCTTTTTAGCCTCGGGCATTCTGGGACTTTATACTTAATATGCAACTAGTTTTAAATGACGTAGCAATTTTTTAAAAAGAAAACTAGAAACTCATTGGCATTATGCTGCCCCCGTGGGGTGGGGTTTCATTTAAATTAATGATTAATAAAAAAAAAGTGTTTTAATTGCATTATCCTTTGTTGGGTTTTCTAAGGACTTTTCAAGATGTCGCACCTCTGTTTACGTAAGCATTACTATCAGTAATTATCATTTGGTTGCCGTTGAAACAACATGGTAGCTTGCTTTTGATTAAATTGAAATAAATAATATTCAATTGTTATCTTCTCGTCCTTAAACAAGTATGGATTTTTGAAATAGTGAAAGTCACATATCGAAAAGCAGTTGGAAATCGTATTATCTAAGCATCAGTTTATTTCATCTAAATTAGTTAAAGTTACGCGTACACCAGGTGCAAATATATAACCAGTTCCAAAAAATGTATGTTCTCATGTTCAAAGTGTGTTTAGAAATTGAGTAAATGGCCTGCATGTTTTCTCGCTCTATACAATGTTATCTTTAGTTTTAATGAAAGGTTGATCACATTTATAGGAGCTGAGCTCATATTTTCACAAATTTATTACGAATGTTTTATGAACATATTTAACACGATTTAGACAGTCTTCGCATAACGGAAGGATATTGAATCTAACGGCGCTTCTTCTAAATACCGTCCGTTCAGGGTATTAATCACGTGACTGGTGGACAGAGCCCTGTCGTTGACATTTGCTGCTAAAACGAATATAACATGGAACTTTACCGTATTTTTTTACCGTCGTTTGCCTTACTGTAAGTGAACAGTTGGAGGTTTGCTAAATTTCCCTGTTACTTTGGACCCTGCATTGCATGCCATCATACCATTGAACTTTTGCTAGTGAGCTATGCATGTTGCTGATATTACACGCTAGTGTTATTACATTGACCTAAAGGTGACCTCAGCTACTTTTACTGAGCAGTTTTCTGTACTGCATGCAGCTACAATAAAGTTGCAGATCTGTTCACACGTAGTGTGCGGCTTTTGCTTAAACTTTTTCCTTGCAACACGCAATGCAACTTTTGACGAGGCGTTTCATAGCTGTATATGGTCCCATCAAGGGGTAAAATAACCCAAATACAACCATATATATATCTCACCAAGGACCATTTACGGACATATATTACTAAATATGGTCCATATTTGGCATATATAGGTTATTTTTGGCCCTTGATGAGACGTGTACAAAATTACAGTATACCTATATATGGCCCATATAAGTTATATATGCGCCTTACATATCCATATATGGGCCAAATATCTCCTATTAAGGGTAACTTAATGCTCATGTATGTCCCATATATACATATGTACCATCAAGGGCCAAATATGGCCCTTATACGGCCATATACCTTATTTTTGCTCTATGTTGTATATGCTATAGCTGCAGCAAAGTTTCAGCTAAACGAATATTTTTTTGGTACGAGTTCGAACTTGCACAAAGCTACTTTTAAACTGACATCTCCTTATTTTGTCATATTTATAGGGGCATATATATATATGGAAAATACATAGGGGTTCGCACGTCGCATTATGAAAGTTGCGAAGTTTTTGAATTAGCTGCGCAGCAAAAGTAGCCTGGTGTGCAGGTACCTTAAGATTATCCCAAGAAGTTTATAACTTGCATGTAGTTTGATTTTGGTCATGTATAATAATATTAATTTTCTCTTAACGAAAAGCAGTTAGCGTTGTTTATTTTTCCAATATATGGGAGCAAGTGCTTTTTCGGATAGTTTATTATGCAATTTCCATGACTGTTTATGCCTTGCTCGGGCCCTTCTCCCCTGCTGCTAATTTCTAAAAACAACTGGATATTTATACCCAGTCCATATTCTGTATTTATGGTTTTTGCTCTGGCATTTTTGTGCGTTTCATAAAGTGCCCCCCTCTGGTCCACTGCAATTATTCTTTGTTATTTGTTTTTCCGTAGCGTATATACAATGTAGAGCCGTTCGTGCTTTTTTTTTCCACTAATTTCCCCTTCCCTGCTTTGTTTTTGAGTTAATTTCGTATGCATACCTGCACGTTTTTTTTTGGGAGTTTCGATGGCTTTCTGATAACAACTGCTCAATTTCCTGCATGTAATCAGCTTTTGTCAATACAGAGAGCTTTATTTCAGGCTGTACTCTTCAATCAAGAAAAAAACAGATTTCAACGAGCCTAGTACAGGTAAGCTAATTTTAAGATAAGCATAATTACTGTAAAAATGTCTATATTTTAAAATTACGAATGCATGGAAGACTTGATTTATTTCCAAAATGATCTGGGAAATGAACGTGAAAAGGCACATTCAACCGATTTTCTTAAGGGCCATTGAATCGGGAAATGCCAAGGAAGTAAACAGATTGACCATATGAGCCTGTTTTGAATAACAATAATACAGGTAGGTCCATGCATGATTTAGGGAGATATTGCATGTGTAAAGATCTTTCCAAATATCTGAAATTTGGTTTGAAAGATATTTTTGTACACGTCTTAAAAATGAGAAACACTGTTTATTTAAAACCATGATTATTAACAATGATAGCGTTGTCTTTTGGTACACTTAAATAGCTAGTAATATAGCGAACTAACCAATTAACAAGTCATTTTGTTGTCAAATACTAATTGTAAAGCATGTTCCCTAAAGTTGGCTACCTTCGCATGCAGACAAGTACTTATGAACTGCCCCCTTACAGGTGTAACTGTCCTGTCTTTAGACCAATGTTTTTCAACCTGTCAACACTGGTAGAAAACATTAGAATTGATGTAACCACATTTCTTATATTTAGTTTAATAACAAGGAGTCACCTGATATGACAACCATCGTGACAGTGATTTTAAGGTCAATTTTCGTTCTGATTTTTAAAGCTTTTATACATAATTAGTCTTATAAATGAATGAAAATGGGACGGTCGCGCTACATTGGCGTTGGTGAGCAGAAGTACTGATGATGAGTACCTGTGGAATCATAGTCCATAGTATAAGTGGTATCGTAATCAAAATTGGGTAAATTGTACTCATGGACATGAGTACTGATTACAAAAATGACGGATTGCAAAAGAATCGTTTAGGGAACTCAATTTATTTTAAATACCGTAGATTTTATTGAAATCAGAACCAATTAAATGTTTGGTTCTTAATGTTTTGAGAACACAAAATAAATCCATTTAGACATTACACAAAATCTTAATAATTAAAGGGAAAAAAGAACAATACATCCGATAACAAAAGGATCATAAGTAGAAATAGAAAAATTAGGATACATTCATAATAGACAGTTTGAGCCAGCCAACGTCTTTATACTGACCTTAACTGTAATGGCGGGAAAGGAGGAGCATTGCCTTGAACTGCCCAATGAATTAACTGAACGTCATGAGTGCACATGCGTGGTTTTTCCCTTCCCGCCATTACAGTTAAGGTCAGTATAAAGACGTTGGCTGGCTCAAACGGTCAGTATTAGCTTTTAGGATGACCCTCATTTCAAGTTACTCATTCTCGTTACTCAAATATATTAAATGCGAAAAGTATTTCTATTTATACTCGATTACATTGGTACTCATTATTTCAAATTATGTTAATACTCAAGGACATTTATAAACATGAGTACATTGTACTCGTACGTTTTGAGGGCATTCAATTACTTTTGTACCAAATTATCGTTTACATTTTTAATATCTTATAAACAGATGAAAATTTATCGGTTAAGACCTTGATCATAGTTCCTCTCACCAAAATTACATTTTACGTTTAATTACGTTTAATAACAGAGCAAATTCCATGTTCATGTATTTATTCAAATGTAATATCGCAAACGTCTTTAGTTTATTTATACTTGTTAAAGCAATTTAAAATATATTTAACATGTAATGGTCAAGTTTGCAGTTACGATGCATTTTTTGTTGTTGTTATCTTCGGTTGATTTCAAGTGTGATGCCAGCCTATTTAACGTTCGGCAAAGGTGAGTATTTCGTTGGGGTTTGAACCCGAACCCATTTGTAATTTGGCGTGCTTCAGCCAAGGGGTTTTGTTGGCGTACGTGGCTTTGTTGAAAGGAAATTTACAGAATATAATGAGTGAAAACAAGTTGATAAGCGAAGAATTGCAGGCCGGTTCATTAATCAGCGCACTGTCAGTCAAATGCGAATACTTGCCACTTGCACTTCCCTCCAATTAAAAGCAGTGATTTGTCAGGAACGGTGTACATCTATGGACTTATTCTCTGGTCACCTAGCTAATTAAAAACTAGCCATTGGCGAGAAGGGATAATGGATACGAGAGGCGGGGGGAATGCGGGAGCCGAGGATCCCCGAAAAAACGTTACCTCTTTTTAGCTCATAAAAGGAGAGATTGATGTTTAGTATTTAAAAAATAAAAGGCCAAGGAAAATCCCGAGAATGTGAATCGGCCCACGAAAACAACAAAAACGAATTCGAAAAAACGTCATTGTGCCAACGTCGAATTTTTTTTTATACATATTATAAATCCTTGGATTAGTGTTGCCGTACATCGAACAAAACGAGTTTTTCTTCAAAAACAAACCGGAATAAGCAGTAACTGAACATACGTAATGATGATACGCTCATGCTAATCTGATTTCGGCGCTAAATTGTAAGCATGGGAAGGGTGACACGTGTTCCCAATTACGCCAACTGCTGAAACTCGTAAAGATTAATTATTTTGCTAGTTCTCACCAAATGCAAATTGGGATGCTGAAGGGACGCTATAGGGGAACTTTGGTTATCCTGTAATACTTCAATTGGCGTAGAAATATATAAAACTAGGCAGTCCTCCAATGTGTCCATTCATGCAGGACGCGTCTACAGGTTTTATGGTCAGTATATTTTAGGGTTAAAACAGAAAAAAATCATAATGAATCACTCTTACGTCCCATTAACAACAATCCACTGTTCAATTAACATACTTGTAGTAACTTTCTTATACATGTAGGATGGCTTTGAATCACTCTGTTACCTTTAAAGCAGCCTCAATCTTCCTTACTATAGTAGTTTGGGATTCGTTCACGTTTTGCATGATAGCAATAGAGAGTTTGAGCCAGTCAACGTTAACGAAACGATAACGATAACGAGAAACAGCGCTGGCGGCCCGGAATGGCAAGGACAACCCTATGCGAAGCATGGCATTCCAATACCATTCCGGGCCGCCATCGCTGTTTCTCGTTATCGTTTAGTTAACGTTGACTGGCTCAAACTCTCTATTTTTATACCAGCTTTAAACCATATATTAGACTTTGGCAAATTGTACTCATGAGTAGGAGTACTGATTAAGATTTCAGTGGAATCTTGATACTCCATAGTATGAGTAGATTATACGTAATCAGTAGTTATATGAAATGAGTAGACATGGGCAAACTGTACTCATGAGCTGGAGTACTGATTACGAGTATAATGGAATCGTACTCCACAGTGAGTAGAGTACAAGTTATTAATAATCATACGAAATGAGTATCCTGACTTAGGCAAATTGTAGTCATGAATATGAATATGACGGATTGTAAAAGTATATCGTTTAGGGACCAATTAAAATTAAAGACGTGATCACGTGAACAAAATGTTAATAATTGAAGGAGGAAAAACAGTGCATCAAATAACAATAAAAGTTAGGATACATTAACACTTAGGATAGTGTCAAGTTACTTATTTAGGGCCGGTTGCACCAACAAAGGTTAAATAAAAGGTTAGCTAACCTGAGGTTATATAAAACCACGAGTTAACC